>JAODAL010024334.1:0-60765 GCA_025379985.1 Phyllomedusa bahiana | reverse complement strand
TCCATGGAAAGTAGGGAGCTGGTCCTTTGGCTTCTTGTCCATTAGTGCTCCCTGTGTCTAAGCTCTTACGGGCCACATAAAAGGATTTGGCGGGTTACACTCGGCCCATAGGCCTTGAGTGTGACTCGTGTAGTCTAGTCAGAGCCTGTGGATCTTGATAGTATTGGACAGGGATCTGCAACTTCGGCTCTCCAGCTGTTGGGAAACTACATCTCCCATCATGCCCACTGATATAGATTATATAAATGCATGATGGGAGTTGTAGTTTCCCAACAGATGGAGAGCCGACATTGCAGACCCCTGGTATAGGAGATGAGAGAGATTTAGGGCAACATGCATGAATGGGGCTGTGCCAATATTCTGGGGGGCAGCCCCGTTCTCTAGATGTATGAGCAGGCGCACTCCAAATAAAGTGCATTATCGGGCACCCGCAGCACTTTGTAATGCGCCTGAGATCGGGGGCGTGCTGGAGGCGTTGCCCCACAACCTTACAAATCTACACGGGAGGACTGCAAGCTGGGCACATTACTGCTGGGACAGGTAGACAAAGTTAAAAATGGTTTACCTGAGACTGATTTGTCGTTTTGTAGCTAGAAAGCGCCAAATCTATGACCGGCAGTAGCACAGGTTCCTAGATTCAGGTGCATTCTATGCTACAAATGCGTGCAAAAAAAAAAATGGCGTCTGGGCACCTAAAATCATACATTTCGCCTTTAGAGTTGGGATTGACAAGTATTGGTGGGGCCAGTCTATAGTCACCCAGGTAAGGGTGATGTTTTTGTAAGATCCCGTTCCTACCTGTAGACCATTCCCCAACCAAGCCACTGCTCTATCCATTTTGGGAGCCAAGCACCGGTCACGTTGCCTGTCTGGTCCCATATCCCTAGCGCTGCCAGTGCAGACTTTTTGTATTTCAGTTTTTTGCTTTGTTCCTATAAATAAATGAATCCGCGGCTTCTTCTCCATCCTCAGCCTTCAAATTTTTCTCCCGCTAACAAGTAAATGTCACTTTTATTTGTACTCGGACCTCTGCTATCCCCCCCTCTTGTAACCGTCAATCACCTCCGCTTCATAGATGGAGTCACACACTGTGCAGAGCTGTGTAATCTATGCATTAGGCAGCGCTGGCCTGAAATCACGTCATGCGGAGACAGACGTACTTTTTGCTTTTGGCCTCAGATACCTGAACATTAAAGAGATATGGAGTCCTCTGTGCTAAGAATTGTACTAAATCTTGTTCAGAATAATCTAACTAGATGGTACGGAGACATGATGGCCACTGTGGCCGCCATTACATTGAATGATATTGTATCGTATCTGTTTTTTTTTTTTTTTTTATAAGGTTTTATTTTAGAATTTTCCAAATAGACACAAAAAGACAAAAAACAACATTCTCCCCATGTTTCTACAGGCATTACAAGTACTTCAAAGTTAGAGAGTAATACAATTTCAAAGGAGGAATCGGCAACAGCAACTTTTACAAAATGATACATTCAGCTGTGTCCAGATAATGTTTCAGGGGGTATACATTCAAACACATTTCGTAGTATTATTTATATATAGCACACGTATAAATGAGGAATGAATCGTATCTGTTTTTTAACAATTAAGGCTATGTTCACACAGCGTTTTACAGGACGTATTTTGGGGTGTAATTACGCTGCAATACGCCATTAAATATGTCCTGTAATTACAGTAATCATAGCTCTCATAGAGCGCTATGATTACCCTACTTCTCCGACGCGTATTGAGCACTGGGTGCAAGAAGTGACATGTCACAGAATGGAGAGAACACAGCGCTCCCCTGTACTGGGAACTCTCGTAGAACAGAATGGAGAACACAGACCTCCCCTGTACCGGGAACTCTCATAGAACAGAATGGAGAGAACACAGCGCTCTTCTGTACTGGGAACTCCCATAGAACAGAATGGAGAGAACACAGCGCTCCCCTGTACTGGGAACTCCCATAGAACCGAATGGAGAGAACACAACGCTCCCCTGTACTGGGAACTCCCATAGAGGAGAATGAGGAGACCACAGCGCTCCCCTGTACTGGAAACTCACATAGAACGGAGTCGAGAGAACACAGAGCTCCCCTGTACTGGGAACTCCTATAGAACAGAATGGAGAGAACACAGCGCCCCCCTGTACTGGGAACTCCCATAGAACAGAATGGAGAAAACACAGCGCACCCCTGTACTGGGAACTCCTATAGAACAGAACGGAGAGAACACAGCGCACCCCTGTACTGGGAACTCCCATAGAGCAGAATGGATAGAACACAGCACTCCTCTGTACTGGGAACTCCCATAGAGCAGAATGGATAGAACACAGCGCTCCTCTGTACTGGGAACTCCCATAGAACAGAATGGAGAGAACACAGCGCTCCCCTGTATTGGGAACTCCCATAGAACAGAATGGAGAGAACGCAGCGCGTCACTGTACTGGGAACTCCCTTAGAACAGAATGGAGAGAACACAGCTCTCCCCTGTACTGGGAACTCTCGTAGAACAGAATGGAGAACACAGCGCTCCCCTGTACTGGGAACTCTCATAGAACAGAATTAAGAGAACACAGCACTCCCCTGTACTGCGAACTCTCTTAGAACAGAATGGAGAACACAGCACTCCCCTGTACTGGGAACTCCCATAGAACAGAATAGAGAGAACGCAGCGCTCCCCTGTACTGGGAACTCCCATAGAACAGAATGGAGAGAACACAGTGCTCCCCTGTACTGGGAACTCTCGTAGAACAGAATGGAGAACACAGACCTCCCCTGTACCGGGAACTGTCATAGAACAGAATGGAGAGAACACAGCGCTCCTCTGTACTGGGAACTCCCATAGAGCAGAATGGATAGAACACAGCGCTCCTCTGTACTGGGAACTCCCATAGAACAGAATGTAAAGAACACAGCGCTCCCCTGTACTGGGAACTCACAAAAAACAGAAAGGAGAACACACACCTCCCCTGTACCGGGAACTCTCATAGAACAGAATGGAGAGAACACAGCGCTCCCCTGTACTGGGAACTCTCTTAGAACAGAATGGAGAACACAGTGCTCCCCTGTACTGGGAACTCCCATAGAACAGAATAGAGAGAACACAGCGCTCCCCTGAACTTGGAACTCCCATAGAACAGAATAGAGAGAACACAGCGCTCCCCTGTACTGGGAACTCCCATAGAACAGAATGGAGAGAACATAGCGCTCCCCTGTACTGGGAATCTCCCGTAGAACAGAATGGAGAGAACACAGCGCTCCCCTGTACTGGGAACTCCATAGAACAGACTAGAGAACACCGCGCTCCCCTCTACTGGGAACTTCCATAGAACAGAATAGAGGAACACAGCACTCCCCTGTATTGGGAACTCCCATAGAACAGAATGGAGAGAATATAGCGCTCGCCTGTACTTGGAACTCCTATAGAACAGAATAGAGCGAACATATCGCTCCCCTGTACTGGGAACTCCCATAGAACAGAATAGAGAGAACACAGCGCTCCCTGTACTGGAACTCCCATAGAACAGATGGAGAGAACACAGCACTTCCCCTGTACTGGGAACTCCCATAGAACAGAATGGAGAACACAGCGCTCCCTGTACTGGGAACTCCCATAGAAACACAATGGAGAGAACACAGCACCCCCCTGTACTGGGAACTCCCATAGAACAGAATGGAGAACACACCGCTCCCCTGTACTGGGAACTGCTGGGGCCCCTGAGAGGTGGGTTCACTTTGATTTCTAGTTAGTATTTACTGTATGAACTATTCCCAATTTTCCATTCTAGTTCATCGATATCAGATGAGATTCGAGCTGGCGTTGTCTTTTCTGCAAAACTTGGACAGATTTCTTTTCAGTCCATTAGAAGCCAAACCTGTGATGATTTCTGCATCTGAGAATGTTCTCCCCTCTCCAGAATGTGATTGAGCGGCGTCTCCGGGGGTCTCCGGTTGTAATTATTCTGATCCTGAGCTTTTGGACTTGTTGATTAGCAGGGGACGCTCGCAACGTTCCCTAACGAAACTCCTTTAATTAAGTCTCCTCCGCCGACTCAGCTGGAGCGAGCACTCCGGGGAATCGCCGCTGATAACCTGTGAATCCACGGTAACATCAGCCGCCTGCACACAAATGGCTGCTCTCCAAACCGGGCTGAGTGCAGCGTCAGACCCGCGCGGCCACCGGCGTCGGCTGCGGTGGTGGCTGTGTTGTCTGCCACTAACGTGACGCTGCCAAACAAGAAAACTATAGAGTTGCCAACACAGTGGTATATTTACTATTTTGCCATAGGCAAACTTAAACTCTATCAGTTCTCTATCTATAAAACACTAAAACGTAACTTTTATTATGTATAACTCTTAACCTCTATACACACTATTTAAAAACCTGATTTCTAACCTCTCAATGTAACCCTTTCTACTACTGAAGGAAGGAATAGCTCCTTTTTCTATTATCAAGTCCGGTGGAGCACCACCTATTAACAGGAAAGCCTTATATATACAGCAATTTACTAACTCCAGTAAGGGATCCCAAGCCTCTAACCCCTAATGAAGCCAGGTTAGCTGGTGAAACATGTCGGGGAGGTCAGGCATGACGTTTTAAATTGTGATTTCTCACCTCTGTCTACAAAGGGTGTCACAAGGGGGCCTTATTTGTCTTGTGTCCATTAGATTAGGGACGACTGCCCAAGTAGGAGGCTTGGGATCCCCTACTGGAGTCAATAATTTGTTATATATATAAGGCTTTCCTGTTAATAGGTGGTGCTCCGCCAGGCTTGATAGTGGAAAAGGAGCTATTCTTTCCTTCTGAAGTAGAAAGGGTTAAATGGTGAGGTTAGAAATCAGGTTTTTAAATAGTGTGTATAGAGGTTAGGTGCTATACATAATAAAAGTTACGTTTTAGTGCTTTATAGATAGAGAACTGATAGAGTTTAAGTTTGCCTATGGCAAAATAGTAAATATAGTGATCAGAAGTCACTCTCTGTTCTCTTGTGAGATTCCCTTTTTTTTTGGAGACTATTTGCCAACACAGTGGGGCTCCTCTGTGTCGTTGTGTAAGGCTATGTTCACACATACGTACTGCGTTGAATTTCTCGTTGAAATCCGATCCGACGGCGGTTTGTGTGATTGGCCGCTCCGCACTGTAGATCGCACTAGCGGACGACAGCGCAGATTCTCCACACCGGGGACTTGAAGTCCGTGTTTCGGAAAAAAGGACAGATGTCCATTCGTCTAAGTGGATCCTAATCAGATCTCGCTCCGATAGGAGAATTAGGGGTAAGCTTATGGGGCTATTCCGCGTCCAAATCGGAGGTGACTACGACCGGTGGAAGATGTCGCCTCCGATTTCTGCTGAGGAAGACACTTTGGATTTTTCCAATTGGAAAATTCCAACATTAGAACGCCTCAGAATTTCACTGGAATTGGTGCTATTCCCCAGTTACATTACAGGATAGTAGTATTGCCGCATATAGCCCAGTTCGGATTGATACCTGTTCGACTGAATTTGTGAAAAGGGTCTGGAGGTCGGGACTAGAGATGAGCGATTTTCCAAAAATCGAGATCGACGCAATCTCGATTTTGTAGAAAACCGTTTCGATTTTTGATCCGGTCTCAATCCGATCGCAAATTCCCATTAAATTTAATGGGAGAAGATGATCTGGTTAATTTTTCAGACCCTAAAATCGACTTGATTTTAACTTTCCTCGATTAAATCGCTCAACACTAGTCGGGACGTTCCAAACACAAATCTATTCACTCTTACCCTAACCCTAGCCCTAATCCTGACTATAATTGTAACCCTAAACATAGCCATAATCCTGACTATAATCATAACCCTTAACCTAGTCCTAATCCTGACTATAATCATAACCCTAAACCTAGCCCTAATCCTGACTATAATCATAACCCTAAACCTAGCCCTAATCCTGACTATAATCATAACCCTAAACCTAGCCCTAATCCTGACTATAATCATAACCCTAAACCTAGCCCTAATCCTGACTATAATTGTAACCCTAAACCTAGCCCTAATCCTGACTATAATCATAACCCTAAACCTAGCCCTAATCCTGACTATAATTGTAACCCTAAACCTAGCCCTAATCCTGACTATAATCATAACCCTTAACCTAGCCCTAATCCTGACTGTAACCATAACCCTAAACCTAGCCCTAATCCTGACCGTAACCATAACCCTAAACCTAGCCCTAATCCTGACTGTAATCATAACCCTAAACCTAGCCCTAATCCTGACTGTAACCATAACCCTAAACCTAGCCCTAATCCTGACTATAATTGTAACCCTAAACCTAGCCCTAATCCTGACTATAATCATAACCCTAAACCTAGCCCTAATCCTGACTATAATCATAACCCTAAACCTAGCCCTAATCCTGACTATAATCATAACCCTAGCCCTAATCCTGACAGTAATCATAAACCTAAACCTAGCCCTAATCCTGACCGTAATCATAAACCTAAACCTAGCCCTAATCCTGACCGTAATCATAACCCTAAACCTAGCCCTAATCCTGACTGTAATCATAACCCTAAACCTAGCCCTAATCCTGACTATAATCATAACCCTAAACCTAGCCCTAATCCTGACTATAATCATAACCCTAACCCTAGCCCTAATCCTGACTATAATTGTAACCCTAAACCTAGCCCTAATCCTGACTATAATCATAACCCTAAACCTAGCCCTAATCCTGACTATAATCATAACCTTAACCCTAATCCTGACTATAATCATAACCCTAAACCTAGCCCTAATCCTGACTATAATTGTAACCCTAAACCTAGCTCTAATCCTGACTATAATCGTCACCCTAACCATAATCCTAGTCCTAATCCTCTAATCCTGACTATACTCATAACCCTATCTCTAAATTTAGCCCTAATCCTGAGTATTATCATAACCCTAATCCTAGCCCTAATCCTGACTATCATCACCCAAAATTTAGCCCTAATCCTGACTATAATTATAACCCTACCTCTAAAATGGGGTTAGCATTAGGGTTGGTTATTTTCTTTACCGTATTTCAATGTGTAGAATTACCCATTCCCCAGTGCTTCTGGTCCTGTGGCACTGTGGCTCTGTCACTCCAGACCAAGTGCCACATTAGGATTACTTTTATAAAGTTGGACCAGAAGTGATGTCACCAGGAACTGACATCAGAGTGACAACAACACAGTGCTGGCAGCCTGTCAGGAGAGATTGACCAGGTCTGTAGCTATAGCAACCAGTGCTGGCAGCCTATCAGGAGAGATTGAACAGGTCTGTAGATATAGCAACCAGTGCTGGCAGCCTAGCAGGAGAGATTGAACAGGTCTGTAGCTATAGCAACAAGTGCTGGCAGCCTATCAGGAGCGATTGAACAGGTCTGTAGCTATAGCAACAAGTGCTGGCAGCCTATCAGGAGAGATTAACAGGTCTGTAGCTATAGCAACAAGTGCTGGCAGCCTATCAGGAGAGATTGAACAGGTCTGTAGCTATAGCAACCAGTGCTGGCAGCCTATCATGAGAGATTGAACAGGTCTGTAGCTATAGCAAATAGCGCTCGCAGCCTAACAGGATGGATTGAACAGGTGTGTAGCTATAGCAACCAGCGCTGACAGCCTATCAGGAGAGCTCAAACAGTTCTGTAGCTATAGTAACCAGTGCTGGCAGCCTATCAGGAGAGATTAAACAGGTCTGTAGCTATAGTAACCAGTGCTGACAGCCTATCAGGAGAGATTGAACAGGTCTGTAGCTATAGAGACCTGAGGACCTCGTGCAGCCCATACAAGAGGGGATATCTAGGAAAAGATAGGACACTGTTAATGGACACATATTGCAAAGTGAAAAAGCAATCCTTGTAGTGAGACAAGCCCTTTAAAGGGAACCTGCCACTTTAAACATATTATCTGATCTACCATCAACATGTTAAAGAGCAGACGGAGCTGAGCATATTGATATGTATATGTATAGATAGATAGCTAGATATGAGATAGATAGATAGATATGAGATAGATATGAGATAGATAGATAGATAGATAGATATGAGATAGATAGATATGAGATAGATAGATATGAGATAGATAGATAGATAGATATGAGATAGATAGATATGAGATAGATAGATAGATAGATATGGGATAGATAGATGGATAGATATGGGATAGATAGATAGATAGATAGATAGACATGGGATAGATAGATAGATAGATAGATAGATAGATAGATATGGGATAGATGGATAGATAGATGGATGGATAGATAGATAGATAGATAGATATGAGATAGATAGATAGATAGATAGATAGATAGATGTGAGATAGATAGATAGATAGATAGATAGAGATATGAAAGATAGATAGATAGATAGATATGGGATAGATAGATAAGGGATAGATAGATATGAAATAGATAGATGGATAGATAGATATGAGATAGATACACAGATAGATAGATAGATAGATAGATAGATAGATAGATAGATATTTTGTGAGACAAGATTAAAGATAACTTGTAACTTACTGATTGAAATTCCTGCTTTATCTTGGTTTAGGAGTCCAGTGGGCGGTCCTTCCCAGTGATGGACAGTGACCCTTGTGTGCACACTCAATGTGTAACCTACCAGTCACTATGGAGGACCGCCCACTGGACTCCAAAGACCAGCATAAGCAGATATATTCATATGTTCAGTGCCATACTGCATCTCTTCCCATAAAGCTATGTACAGTATCAATCTGCTCAGCTGCTCCTGCTCTGTAACACGAGGCTGATAGATTGGACTGCATTTTTCATAGTGACATGTTCCCTTTAATTACAGGCAACAATGACCCTTTCCACCATTTTGCCTCAAGGGATAAGCCGTACCTTAAAAGTCATGGCAACGTCCATTGCCATGGCTACAGTAGGGATCGCACATGGGGCTTTTAGGACTGGATGTGGCTCTGAGATCATATTGTAAGCGGCTGCCTGCCCAGCTGGTTGCTTCGAGGGTCTGCTCATCCGCTGCACAAAAAAATTCTGACAAAATTTGTTTAGAATTTTTTTTTTTTTTTGTCAAGGCATTTGCAAAACTGTGCCCGGCCATGGCGAGCTTTAGCCTCAAATTGATTGCTGCCTCGGTAAGTGGTTGCATTTGCTATGAAGAAAATAACTAGGCATGGCAGATCCCGGCGGCTACAGCTGTGCAGAATAATCGCCTGTAGCCGGTGAACCGTCTTGTGTTCTGCTACCTCCAGCGCCGGGCCATTAATAATGCAGCAGAGAGGAGCTGGTCACCGTAACCTCGCTGGAGCGCAGCAATTTATTCAAGGAATATTGTAAAATGATTTGTGAGTTTCATTAGCGCTGCTGTTGTCGGGGTCTATTGTTAGAGGAAGGGGTTAATAAGCTCTGCAGATGTTACGCCCTAACCTCTCCAAATGAGCCTCTTAAAGTCACAGAATACCTTGGGAAGAGACCTGGAGAGATTACCTTGGAAACCAAAGTTTCTCTGTCCCAGGGGTGTCAAACTCAGGAGTCACCGAGAGGCACGTCAGCTTTATGGTTGCCCTCGAAGGGTTGTGATGCACCACGTGGTCAGTAGAAGGCTAAGAAGTCCTCTAGGGTTGTATAATATCCAGCTTTCTACCTTGGAGGGCGGCTGGAGGCCTGGGTAGGGCTGTCAGAGCTTTGCCACCAACTGTGAGCTGCTGAACAGAGCGTTGTGGAGGTGTGCCGGAGCTCCGGGCATCAGGACACCAACGTGCCATGTCCTCCATTGTGTCCTCATACTTCAGAAAGTAATATTCTTCTTTTGACTGCTGTATTCAACTGATGGCACCATATGGCTGGTGCCATGCCTCCCAACTTTTAGAGATTGCAAAGAGGGACAAATCAGGCCACGCCTCTAACCACGACCAAACTCATGACATCACAGCAACACACGCCTCTAACCACGACCAAACTCATGACATCACAGCAACACACGCCTCTAACCACGACCAAACTCATGACATCACAGCAACACACGCCTCTAACCACGACCAAACTCATGACATCACAGCAAGAAATGCCTTCATAAACCGCCAGCGACCAAAAACTCATGACAAACACAGCAAGAAATGCCTCTAACCACGACCAAACTCATGACAATCCACCAGCAAGAAACGCCTCTAACCACGACCAAACTCATGACATCACCAGCAAAACACGCCTCTAACCACGACCAAACTCATGACATCACAGCAACACACGCCTCTAACCACGACCAAACTCATGACATCACAGCAAGAAATGCCTCTAACCACGACCAAACTCATGACATCACAGCAACACACGCCTCTAACCACGACCAAACTCATGACATCACAGCAAGAAATGCCTCTAACCACGACCAAACTCAGGACATCACAGCAACAAACGCCTCTAACCACGACCAAACTCATGACATCACAGCAACACACGCCTCTAACCACGACCAAACTCATGACATCACAGCAACACACGCCTCTAACCACGACCAAACTCCTGACATCACAGCAACACACGCCACTAATCATGACATCACAGCAATAAATGCCTCTAACCACGCCCAAACTCATGACATCACAGCAAGAAATGCCTCTAACCATGACCAAACTCATGACATCACAGCAAGAAATGCCTCTAACCACGCCCAAACTCATGACATCACAGCAACACACGCCTCTAACCACGACCAAACTCATGACATCACAGCAAGAAATGCCTCTAACCACGACCAAACTCATGACATCACAGCAAGAAATGCCTCTAACCACGCCCAAATACATGACATCACACCAACACACGCCTCTAACCACGACCAAACTCATGACATCACAGCAAGAAATGCCTCTAACCACGCCCAAACTCATGACATCACAGCAACACACGCCTCTACACGACCAAACTCATGACATCACAGCAAGAAATGCCTCTAACCACGCCCAAACTCATGACATCACACCAAGACACGCCTCTAACCACGACCAAACTCATGACATCACAGCAAGAAATCCCCTTAAACCTGCCCACAACACACATACAATGCCAACTTTTTAGGCACCCCAAAAAGGGAGACATTTTCAGGATTGCTTTGTACCCAAATGATGAAAATATTAGGTAAAATTGTTATGTAAATATACAGCGAGGAAGCAATCCGGATACTTTTTACAGAAAGATCATCAGTTTATTGGCGCAAATCTATTTCTCAAATGCAAATAGATGGTATCATTTATAGAGCAAAAGGGACGGAGGGACCAAGGTTTAAAAATAGTGACAGTACCCTCCAAAATAAGGGGACAGTTGGGATGGTTATTGCTGGTGACAGGGGAGGGGGCGGTTACGTGGGCGACGTTATTTGTATTGGAGGGCACAGTATAACTGGGAGCGGTTATGGTTGGAGCACTATAAAGGCTGGCATATGAAGTAATATGAGCACTGTTTATAATTTGGGCACTTGTGTGGCTGCACTGTTATGCTGGTGCACTGCAATGAGCTGTTCAATGTTACGGTGGACACTGTTAAGGAGGGCACTGTTATGGCCCTGTATGGCTGGTACTATAATGGTAGGCACTGTTATGATGAGCCCTGTATGACTAGCATTGTTATGGTGGACACTGTTATGGTGGGCACTATTATGTTGGGCATTGGCTGAGATGGTGTTTTGTATGGGCATGCACGTTATGGGGTACTGTATAGCTGGCACTGTTAAGGAGGTCACTATAAGGCTGGCAACTGTATGTGGGAGGCTACTGTTAATAATGGGCACTGTCATGCGGAGCACTGAAGGTGGCGATTCACTGAAATGGTTGGCACTTTGTCGGTGAGCGGAACCATTGTTGTGGCTTGTTTTAGGGCTGGCACTGTTATATGTGGGCACTGTATGGCTGGCACTGTTATAGTGAGCACTGTTAAAGGCACTGGGGTAAGGCTGGCACAGTTAAGGATGAGCACTGTTAAGTGTCACAGTTAAGGTAATGAGCACTTGTTTTATGGCACTTGTTAAAGAAGAGCACTGTATGGCTGGTTCACTATAATAGGTAGTCCACGATATTATGAGTCACTGTAATGGGTCAGGTACGTTTATTGTTGGTCACTGTAAGTGGCTGGCACTGTTCATATGGCACTGTTATAGTTGGCCCTGTAGAGCTGGCACCGTTGTGGTGGCACTATAGGGCTGTAAGGCTGGCATCTAAAGGGGGCTGTGAATAAGCTGTACCTATTCAAAGATCTTATGGCTGCCGGCTAAAGAACAGAACCAAGACCTCTTCTCGCTATTATAGGGTAATTTTAACAATTGAATGGGCCATAAAGGGAATATTCCTCTGTAGGAATTATTAACTGGCGGCCTCGCCGTGGTGGACGCGTGAACTCTATACAAAGGGACCCAAGGTGAGCCGCAATATTGATGCAACGTTTTCCCCTTCTCTAGAAGTCATGAGGTTCTTAATCCCACCTTTCTATGCAACTAAGCCAAGCCAAGCATTGAAGGACCTGCGCCGGACCGTAGCCACGCATTGCCCATAGCTCTGTTCCTTCCTCCGATCCTGAGGTTTCCTCTTTGATTGTTGATCTGGAAATAGTCCTAAATGAGCCCCATTACGCACTTTATCGCTGATCTCCTATCTGGACATGTCCATTATGTAACCAGGTCAGTCCTTAAAGAGGTCGTCTCACTACATAAGATTTCATCTCACCTCATTTCTGTTGTTCTTAGTTTATTTTTGAATTCAGGGTGTGGTTTACTGGCTTCTACAGGCTGCAGTAGAAAAAATCGGAGTGTCCTGTAGCTATGAGCAACCAGTGCTGGCAGCCTATCAGGAGAGACCCAAACAGGTGCTATAGCTAATAGCGACCAGGCGCTGGCAGCCTGATCAGGAGAGATGAACAGGTCTTTGACAATAGCAAAACCATCGCTGGCAGCACCAATCAGGAGATAACAGGTCTGTACAATAGCTAACCATTGCTGTCAGCCTATCAGGAGATATTAAACAGGTCTGTAGGCTATAGCACAACCAGTGCTGGCAGCCTATCGAGTATAGATCAAAACAGCCTGTAGCAAAAGCGACCAGTGCGACAGCCAAACAGGAGAAGATTTTGAACAGGACCTGTAGCTATATCCACCAGTGCTGGGCAACCTATCAGTTAGAGGAACAAACAGGTCGTGTAGCCTAAGCAACCACTGCATGGGAAGCCTCACATCAGCTAAGTGAACCTGGACTGAAGCAATATCGACCACCCTGGCAGCCTAACGATGAGAGATTGAACATGTCAGTACACTTTCTAACCGAGCGGTTGGGGCAAGCCTATCATGAGAGATCAAACAGGTCTGTAGCAAATAGGCGAGCCGTTGATGGGATCTGATTGCAGTCCCATTACAAGAGGTTGGATATCACAGGAAATATGTACGGTTAGGACACTGTTAATAGTCCACCTAAAGCCACTAGGACAATGATATTAAGTAACACACACATCCCCACACCCGCCTAGGCCGAACTTGCACCCAGAATATCGCCTACCCCTCAAAGCTCAACTCCGTTTCAAACTGACACGCTGTCCCCCTACACCAACCACCACCTGCCCCGACCATCTGGGCCTTCCTTTTAAGTGCGCCGGTATGCGGCACTCGGATGTATCCCTGTGTCATTGTAGACAAACTGCGGCCCTCCAGCAGTTTTGGGGGGAAACCTACAACACCCGGGATCAACTGGCATTTGTAATAATCGTATAACATGGTCATGAAGGGATTTAATTTTCCCACCAGCTGGAGGGCCGACAGTTTTTGACGACCTTTGCCTAGTGTGAAAAGGTACCCCAAGGAGGGATCGGGCTGAATATTCCTAGGGGGGGGGGGGGGGGAGGTGCCTTATTCGCCTAGGGCACCAGAATACCTTGTCCCAGTCCTGCTCCGGACAGTCCATGCGTTGGTTCCTGCTCCACCTCGATCACCACTGAGTACAGAATAATCACTGTTAAAGCAAATACAACCGGGTCTAAAACTATTTTAATATAATAAAGCCAAATAATCACTACAAGGCGATGTCATATCGTATGAGACTACAGTGTGGTCCCGGAGTCGGTAGCCACAGGGGACAAGTCAGTGTCGGAATTTTCAGCTGCGCTGTGGAGCCGCTGACCCTGGGGCCTATGCAGTACAATCTGTGGGCTGGTCAGATGAGTAACGGTAGCACGGTTCAGCCAGGTGCCATATTTCTTTTCACTTCCTTTAATAGGTGATATTTCTTACCTAAGTCACTTCCCTCGTCCTCGACAGATTCAACCCAGGGATATATGGCTTTTTCCATCATAATTTAACAACTTTTACATGATCGCCATCTGCCCCCTTTGGTCCCTGTCCGGGGCTATGGACAAAGATCAGCAATAGACTGGAAACAGAGGTGTAGCTGATAGGGTGTTCAGTGATAACAGTCTCTAGGTATTACCTCCGGACCCTGGAAGCGACTAGGCGGGCCCAAAGGCCACTCTATCACATATCAACAAGGGCCATTATGCTCACATGGAAAAGGAGGCTTTGAGAAGCTCAAGGCTCCTCTGTTGGATGTAACAAAATCCTCCAATTTCCGATTTAACCCACAGGGTCTATGGAGTACAAGCAAAAAGGGATATTTGCCCATGGGGGCCAGCATCACTTACATGCTGTATACAGCTGTTTCGGTGTGATTTTTATCCCCGTCATCAGTAACAGGTAGCAGAGCGAACTCTGGCTTGGCTGAGTGGTAGGCAATGAGGGCTTCAGAAAGGGTAAGATCTCTACCTTATAGGTGAGACACCTATATTAGGCGTGGGTGAGATTCGAATTGCTTTTTGGACTCCACGAAGCATCTGTATAGTTCACAAGTCATTATTGGAAAGGAGCTGGAGAAGCTCAAGCCCCTCTTGTTGTGAGTGTAACAACATCCTCAATTTCCCTGTTGTAAACCCTCAGGGTCTTAGGGAGAAGTAAAAAGGGATATTGTAGCCAATAGCCTAGCATCACCCTCAGTAGACACAGTCCGTCCATCCTCTCCTGGGTGAATAGCCGGGCGGCTTGCTGCCTTAGACTATCCGCTAGCCCTAGGTTGTGGTTACTTGCCATCGTCTCGGGCGGTGTACCCCAGTGGATCCACCATGTCTGTTTGTGACAGTAATACACCTTTTTGGGTAGATCTGTAGCTTGTTAACCAGCTTGTTAAGCGTAACTTGGTTGGTGGGGGCCCCAGTGCAAAAGCTATAAAAGGGCCCCCACCTAACAAGTTGCCATTTAGTAATAATATGGTAAAACTATCCTATGCATAGAGAGTGATAGATCTCGCATCCATAAGGAGGAGCTCCTATATAGGCCGTTGATGGTGAAAGATTCAAATTGCCGTTTTAGCACAATATCTCTATCGAAGAAGCTGCATATCACAGAGGCATAAGTGTGAAAAAGGAGCTGAGTGGAACTCTAAGAGCCCTCTGTTGGATGTCAATCAGAAAACCTCAATTTTGCGTTTAACCCACTGGGTCTTTGGAAAGCAAAAGGGATATTTAGCCAAGCCAGCATCACCCATCTGCAGACAGCCGTTTCAGGGTGTTTGCCGCTCATCAGTACAGAGCATAGCGATGCAGGTTATATAGGCGGCACACCAGAGCTGGTCTTGTGGAAGCTGTGAACCATACGTTCACGCTCTCCATGTCCCCTATCAGTGACTCTTTTGGATGTAAGAGTATTTTGACCCACAAAACAACGTCCCCTGATGAAATGATGTGGGTGTAGAAACATGTCGGGACTTTTAGTCATCTAAATAGTGAGGTGAGAGCACTTGTTACCCTTTCTCTATTGGATATTCATTCATTCAAAAAGGAGGTGAGATTATATGTTATCCTCCTTTGACTAGATAGCCCTCTCTGTATCTATAGAGGTGACAACTTGTTGGACATATACTTGTATGGATAGGGCTATATAGGGGATTGTAGCTATAGGGACAGGATCCTGCTGGAACCGTCCTTTTCGGGACGATAGTTCCGTTTTGATAGGTAGAGCTGAGTAGCCCATAGGGATTATGTAGGGATAGCAGTTATTGGATATAACTATTGCTATACCTGTCCCTTTTGTATCTTTGTACATTTTCACGTGCATAGTCTTAACATAATAGCTATGGTGTGCGTTTGGGATATGTTCTTTAATTTTAATTGTTTTCAATAAAAGTTATATTTTATTGTTCTCTTTCCCTTCCAGTATTTAGTTGTTAATTCATATTTTGGGGGCTCTGGATTTCTATGCCTATAAATTTACTGTATTTAGGCTCTGGTTAAACTATATAGGCGCTCTCCTCAAGGAGAGATCTTCCCTTTTTGAGCCACTCATTGCCTCCCACTCAGCCGAGCCAGCATCGCTATGCTCTGTACTGACGAGGGGCAAACACCCCGAAACGGCTGGGAAAAAAAGCTCCAACGCTCTCCTGGGCTGGACACAGAGCTGTTTCCTGTGTGTAGAGACACAGAACTATTGAACTTCCTGTCATCAAACAGCTGATGTAGAACTGCAGGAACCCACAGGAATGGACAGAGCTAAATCTTCTTGTTTGGTTGAAAGAGCAGCTTGTAGAATCTTAAAAATATCTATTCATATTATCAGAGAAATAAACAGGAAATAATTCAGGAACAGGAGAACGCAGTATTCACTAAAGTGGTTTTCCAAGACTTTCAAAAACGTTCTTCAAAATTACCCTATACTCACCTCTCCCATCACCTCCGCTCCAGCATTGCCAGAGCTCCAGTGTTCCTCCCTGCGGTCCCTCACTGATGATGTCACGTTCATGGATCACATGATGCCGCAGCCAATCACTGACCTCACTGATGATGTCACATTCATGGATCACATGATGCTGCAGCCAATTGATGGCCTCATCAGTCACATGCCTGCATGTACATCATGTGACCACAGAGGACAGTGATTGGCTGCAGCATCATGTGATACATGAACGTGACGTCATCAGTGAGGTCAGTGATTGGCTGCAGCATCATGTGATCCATGAACGTGACGTCATCAGTGAGGTCAATGATTGGCTGCAGTATCATGTGATGCATGAACGTCACGTCATCACTGAGGTCAGTGATTGGCTGCAGCATCATGTGATCCATGAACGTGACGTCATCACTGAGGTCAGTGATTGGCTGCAGTATCATGTGATACATGAACGTGATGTCATCAGTGAGGTCAGTGATTGGCTACAACATCATGTGATCCATGAACGTGACGTCATCAGTGAGGTCAGTGACTGGCTGCAGCATCATGTGATGTCAGCAGTGAGGGAACGGGGGGGGGGAAACACTAGATATCGAGAACGGTGCTGATGGGAAAGGTAATTATGGGGTAAGTTTCTATTTTAGCGCAGTGGGAGGTGGTAGGGAGGTTTTTAACAGTCTTGGAAACCCCCTTTAAATGTTAAAAGTGGAAATTCCCTTTAAGAAAACAAAGATTGATTAAATGCAGGTAATCCAGGCCTATATTTTTGCCAACATTATATCATGCAACCTTTGGCAATTTTAATTGAAAATGGAGACAGTGATACCCTGTGATTTGTGTCGCCGGCCGTAAATTACAACAAGGCTGTCAGAATTTAACAACCTTTTATCCCGCGTGTCCCAGTGTCATTGTAATGATGGGATACAAGCCACTGAGCAAAGCGATACAGCGCCAATGGTCTTCATAAACAGTCAATTCGTTATCTTTCCCCTGATACCGATTTTATGGAGCAAATGTTCCCGTCTTGGTACACAGAAGCCATTTTCCACAACTGACTTCTCCTTGGGGGATGCTGACCGAGAGATGCCTTCCTGGCTCAGGACAACTACGTCCCGCTGACAATATGACAAAAAATGTCCAATGGAGGCATTTATACTTTTTGATTACAAAATTCCTCCAAAATCCATCCCGGGTCGATATGCTCCATAGGTTTTATGTACCATCGGGTGCTCAAGTGGTTTGGAGTCAAGTCGATCAGACTGCTTTAACTTTATAGAAACTTCATGAGTCTGCAGGAGCCATGACTGGGATGGGGCCACATAGACACTCATATAGTCACACTAACTATGGCTCTGTTTAGTCCAAACAGTAAATACATGGTATTTTTGTCACTTTTTAATGCTAATGTGAACATTTTATGGTACATAAACAGCTGACAGAAAAAAAACATAAAAAAAATGGGACATAAGTTAATCAAAAAACACTACAAAGGCCATATTCACAGCTCAATGGCTGGACTAGACTGAACCCAGTAGCAGGCAACTCTGGCCCATATGCTACTTGGGAAAAATAAACAGGTGCAGCTAATTGCTGAGCAGCAGCTCACACACCCGACTGCTAGAGGAACAATTAGATGATAAAAAAATGCACATTAAATTGATACCAGCATGCAAAAAAGCCATAGTATAATACATGGGGAGACTGCACAAATGCAAAAATACCAGTAGAAAACAACTCAAATGCCCTACATGCATTAGGTGTGTGGCTGCTAGTACTACAATTGCATATAGATAAGACGACACAGAAGGGTGCCATAAATACAGGTACGTCTGGGGCACCATGCTGGCTTACAACTTATTAGGGACACCTATACTATTAGATAAGCGGGCTGCCCAGCACTTTATGGGTGTCCAACACAAAATACAGACACCCTCCGCTCCCCAGCATTCTTGGGCAGATGAAAAATGACATACTGGAAAAATATTAAATATGAGGTATTAGTTGATACAGTGGCCACAGTACGCAGGCTCGCAACCGACGGCAACAGTCCTCATGTCTTGCGAGTCCCTACACTAACAATTTACAGGAAAAACACAAAAAATGGGACATTACTTACTCAAAAAACACTACAAAGGCCATATTTGCAGCTCAATGGCTGGACTAGACTGAACCAAGTAGCAGGCAACACTGGCCCATATGCTACTTGGGAAAGATAAACAGGTGCAGCTAATTGCTGAGCAGCAGCTCACACACCCCTCCACTAGGGGGGCAATTAGATGATAAAAAATTGCACATTGAATTGATACCTGTTCACAACAGTATGCAAAAAAGCCACAGTATAATGCATGGAAAAATTGCACAAATGCAAAAATACCAGTAGAACAACCACTCACATGCCCTCCATGCATGAGGAGGGAGGGGTGTGGCTGGCACTACAATTGCATATAAATAAGACGACACAGAAGGGTGCCATAAATACAGATACGTGTGGTGCACCATGCTGGTTTACAACCTATTAGTGACACACATATTATTAGATTAGCACTTTCTGGATGTCTAACACACAATGCAGACACCCTCCGCTCCCCAGCATTCTTGGGCAGATAAAAAATGACATACTTGAAAAATATTAAATATGAGGTATTAGTTGGTACGGTGGCCACAGTATGCAAGCTCGCAACCGGCATCAACAGTCCTCATGTCTTGTGAGTCCCTACACTAACAATTCACAGAAAAAACATACAAACATACATACTGGTGTGAACAAGTATTAATTGAATGTGCAGTTTTTTATCATCTGATTGTTCCCCTAGTGGAAGGGTGTGTGAGCTGCTGTTTATCTTTTCCAAGGAGCATATGGGCCAGAGTTGCCTGCTACTGGGTTCAGTCTAGTCCAGCCATTGAGCTGTGAATATGGCCTCTGTAGTGTTTTTTTTTACATATATAGCTGCCCACATACAGTTTTAGACCTCATTAAGTGAACCTTTGCTTGATATGGGCAGTTGATCAATGTGTTTTATATTGGTGACAAAATCTTGAAATCTTGAATGCAAAATCTGCCCCATCTATCAAGGGGGCATCATAAAAATGTTGTAGAGGCTTTTTTGGAACCCCTCAGGCATCAGGGCACAAGTGTGACTGTGTTAAACCCACTTTAGCTAGGCCCAGGCTCGGATTGGTCCAGAGGGACCAGAGGCAACCTGGATATGGTGGAACCCTGAGAATAGCAGACCTGGGGCTACTTTTCAGGTAGAAAGCAAAGGCATGTGTTGTATGTGCAGTCATGTAGAGTAGCTGTAGGATGGGATCCAAGAATGAACTCCACTGGTGGGATCCAAGAATGAACTCCACTGGTGGGATCCAAGAATCAACTCCACTGGTGGGCCCCAAGAATCAACTAAACTGGTGGGATCCAAGAATGAACTCCACTGGTGGGCCCCAACAATCAACTCCACTGGAGGGCCCTAAGAATGAACTCCACTGGTGGGCCCAAGAATCAACTCCCCTGGTGACCCTAAGAACCAACTTCACTGATGAACCCCAAGAATAAACTCTACTGGTGGGATCCAAGAATGATCTTCACTGGTGGGCCCCAAGATTAAACTCCACTGCTGGGCCCCAATAATCAGCTCTGTTGGAGGGCCCCAATATTAAACTCCGCTAGTGGGCCCCAAGAATCAGCTTTATTGGAGGGCCCCAAGATTGAACTCCACTGGTGGCCCCAAGAATAAACACCACTGGTGGGCTCCAAGAAACAACTCCACTGGTAGGCCCAGAGCATCAAAACAACTGCTGGGCCGCAAGAATCAATACCAGTGGTGTATCCAAGAATCAACTCCAGTGGAGGGCCCCAAAAATGAACTTCACTGGTGGGTCCCAAGCATCAACTCCACTGGTGGGCTGCAAGAATCAACTCCAGTGGTGGCTCCAAGAAACAACTCTACTGGTGGCTCCAAGAAACAACTCTACTGGTGGGTTCCAAGAATCAGCTCCACTGTTGGGCCCCAAGAATCATCTCCACTGGTGGGCCCCAATAATCATCTCTACTGGTGGAACCAAGAATCAACTGCACTGGTGGGCCCCAAGCATCACCTCCACTGGTCGGCCCCAAAGAATCAACTCCACTGATGGGGCCCCGAGAATCATCTCCACTGGTGGGCCCAAGAATCATCTCCACTGGTAGGCCTCAAGAATCAACTCCACTGATAGGCCTCAAGAATCATCTCCACTGGAGAGCCTCAAGAATAAACTCCACTGGTGGACCCCAAGAATAATCTCCATTGGTGGGCTCGCAGAATCATCTCCACTGGTGGGCCCCCAAGAATCAACTCCACTGGTGGGGCCCCAAGAATCAACTCTACTGTTAGCCCCAACTATCAACTCCACTGGTGGCCCCAAGAATCAACTCCAGTGGAGGGCCCCAAAAATGAACTTCACTGGTGGGTCCCAAGCATCAACTCCACTGGTGGGCTGCAAAAATCAACTCCAGTGGTGGCTCCAAGAAACAACTCTACTGGTGGGCCCCAAGCATCAACTCCACTGATGGCTCCAAGAAACAACATTACTGGTGGGTTCCAAGAATCATCTCCACTGGTGGGCCCCAAGAATCAACTCCAGTGGAGGGCCCCAAAAATGAACTTCACTGGTGGGTCCCAAGCATCAACTCCACTGGTGGGCTGCAAGAATCAACTCCAGTGGTGGCTCCAAGAAATAACTCTACTGGTGGGCACCAAGCATCAACTCCACTGGTGGCTCCAAGAAACAACTCTACTGGTGGGTTTCAAGAATCATCTCCACTGGTGGGCCCCAAGAATCATCTCCACTGGTGGCCCCAAGAATCAACTCCACTGGTGGGCACCAAGAATTAACTCCACTGGTGAATCCCAAGAATCAACTCCACTGGTGAGCCCCAAGCATCAACTCCACTGGTGGGCCCCAAGAATCATCTCCACTGGTGGACCCTAAGAATCAGCTCCACTGGTGGACCCCGGATTCATCTCCACTGGTGGGCCCCCAAGAATCAACTCTACTGTTGGCTCCAAATATCAACTCCACTGGTGGCCCCAAGAATCAGCTCCATTGGTGGGCCCCAAGAATCAACTCCACTGGTGGGCTCCAAGAATCAACTTTTGGGCCCCAAGAATCAACTCCACTGGTGGGCTCCAAGAATCAACTTTTGGGCCCCAAGAATCAACTCCACTGGTGGCCCCAAGAATCAACTCCACTGGTGGGGCTCAAGAATCAACTTTTGGGCCCCAGGCAACCCAGTCTAACACTGGCTACATCATACTATGATAGTCATCTGCAATATTGATTCTTCAGTATATTAATATTATTTGGTGGAGAGGTGTCAGCCATATTTAGGACCTGTATCTCCGTTGCTGATAAGCTCAATGGTCCAGTACATTTTATGGTTTATACGAAGCAGGTTGGAGATGATTCTGCTGCAGAGTTTTGCAATCCAGACAGCGTGTGATGTAACTGAAGCTGCCACAAGCCCCTTGGGGACGTGTGTATATTGTGTATGTGTGTCTGACGGCTCGCACATATGATGCGCTGCAGCTGGGACCTATCACATGGTGTGCCCCACGAGATAGACAAGCGATGGGAATCCCAGACACAGTTGTCTCTTCATAACATCAGCACGACCATGTTTTCTCAGACGGAAACCTTTCGCCTTTCCGTCGCGTTACCCGGCGCTGCGGCCCTCCCTGTGCCTGATAAACTGGATAGGCAGAAAAATTCAAAAGAACAAAAATAATTAGAATCTCCATAGGATAAAAAAACAACAAAAATTATAAAAATGTTCCTACAACTGCATTTGCACGTTACAGGTCGACTCATAGCTAGCTGCAAGACGACCAGGTTAAGAGATGGAGGAGGGCGCCGCGTGCATCCATCCTCCCCATTCATTTCTATGGGAGTTCAGAATAATGCCGTGGGAGTGTGCTTAGAACTTCCATAGAAATGAATGCAGAGGACGGCCGCAAGCGTCCCCCTTTTCATTCTCTTACACGGTCGGCTCGTAGCTAGCTATAGCCTGTAACACGGAAGTGCGGCCGTGGGAACAACCATCTATCACTGACCCCCAACAGACTTACAAATGGGGGTAGGAGTGGACTCATCAAAATTGCTGAGATTTGAACACCCCTTATATTAAAAGACATTGTTTAATTAAGCATATTAATATATAACATTAAATCCATAGTGTACAGCTGATCTCCAGGGGATACGACCAGTGACAAGAGCTCCTCAGTCCTGGTCGCACATACTTAGACATCACCTCTCTTCTCAGGCAGCTACTGCCAGTCTCTTCCCTGCTGAGTAATCACACACACTCACTGCTGCGCGTGTGTGCAACCCCAGGTGCTGTCATTCTACTCCCGTCCTCTGTTCTACTTAGTAATCACACACACTCACTGCTGAGTGCGTGTTCAACTACAGGTGCTGTGATTCTACTCCTGTCCTCCTCTGTACTCCTTAGTAATCACACACACTCACTGCTGAGCGCGTGTTCAACCCCAGGTGCTGTCATTGTACTCCTGTCCTCTGTACTCTTTAGTAATCACACACACTCACTGCTGAGCGCGTGTTCCACCCCAGGTGCTGTCATTGTACTCCTGTCCTCTGTACTCCTTAGTAATCACACACACTCACTGCTGAGCGAGTGTTCAACCCCAGGTGCTGTCATTCTACTCCTGTCCTCTGTACTCATTAGTAATCACACACACTCACTGCTGAGCGAGTGTTCAACCCCAGGTGCTGTCATTCTACTCCCGTCCTCTGTTCTCCTTAGTAATCACACACACTCACTGCTGAGCGAGTGTTCAACCCCAGGTGCTGTCATTCTACTCCTGTCCTCTGTACTCATTAGTAATCACACACACTCACTGCTCAGCGAGTGTTTAACCCCAGGTGCTGTCATTCTACTCCTGTCCTCTGTTCTCCTTAGTAATTAGTCAAGCAGTGCAAGTAAAAAGAAACCTCAATCAAGTTTGTGCATTGAGAAAAAAATCCAATTTGTTTGGCTCCTGTAGGTATTTGAACTTAGAACCCCTGTGTTGGAAGACAGACAGCTCTAACCACTAGGCTACATTGTAGCTTCTCACAGCGCTTTACATTAAAAAAAAACCTTTGTTTGACTAGAGTGAGCACACTGTGAGGAAAGACATGGTGATGTCAGCCTGCAAGGTCCCATGATATGCAGTTCAAACAAATCACACACGCCCCCTTTTGAGCACACTGAAAGCTGTGGGCAGTTCTACAGCTTCAGGCTGCCACGTCATGTTCAGGCTGTGATGGTTCTTAAGCTTCATGCTCCCACTTCCTGTTGATGATGTGGACGGTTCTACAGCTTCAGGCTCCCACTTCATGTTCAGGCTGTGGGTGGTTCTACAGCTTCAGGCTTCCCTTTCCTGTTCAGGCTGTGGGCGGTTCTACAGCTTCAGGCTACCAATTCCTGTTCAGGCTGTGGGCGGGTCTACAGCTTTAGGCTCCCACTTCCTGTTCAGGCTGTGGGTGTTGTACGGTTTGAAGCTCCCACTTCCTATTCCGGCTGTGACGATTCTATAGCTTCAGGCTCCCACTTCCTGTTCAGGCAGCGGGCGGTTCTACAGCTTCAGGCTCCCACTTCCTGTTCAGTCTGTGGATGGTTCTACAGCTTCAGGCTCCCACTTCCTGTTCAGGCAGCGGGCGGTTCTACAGCTTTAGGCTCCCACTTCCTGTTCAGGCTGTGGGTGGTTTTACAGCTTCAAGCTCCCACTTCCTGTTCAGGCTGTGGGTGTTCTACAGCGTCAGGCTTCCACTTCCTGTTCAGTCTGTGGGTGGTTCTAAAGCTTCAAGCTCCCACTTCTTGTTCAGGCTGTTCTACAGCTTTAGCCTCCTGCTTTCTATTCAGGCCTTGAGTGGTTCTACAGCAGTTACGGACATTTAAGCTCTGCTATTCCCAGCTGAGCCTGTTAGATGGTCATTGGGGATAAAAGGGTTTTAACAACAGGGGAGAAGGCTGCAGAGTTCTAAACAGTTAAAGTTTGTCAGTATTGAACATAATCAAGCGCCTGTGCTGCTAAGACACAGCAGGAAGTGACGTCACCATCCTGACCACTGCTGGAGCAGAGATAGGTGGTCTGTAACCTAGGGAAGTTTGTGTACTCAAGCTGGAGATAAGAACTGATCTAATTCTGAAAGGAAGCAAAATTAGAACAGCAGTGTATTTGGTAATAGTCTTTATTTACCTTTGCCGACATGTTTAAAGCCAGTGAATGAAATGGGAATACCCCTTTAATATTTTAAAACCAGCAAAGCTTCCAGATCAAAGTGCATCGTTACATCTTGCCACCAATCCCCCAGACGAGCACAGATTGGACGGCATAACAATATTAAAAAATACTCTTTACATTATCTTTTAGGACATTACTCAGTTTTGAATTAATCCATGCAAAGTCAATCTCATTAATTGCTCGATCGATGGGTCTCTTTCTTCTCTGAAAAATGGTCCGGAGGAATCTGAGCACATGAAGCCGGAAAGAACTTCTCATTGCTCTTGGGCTCTTTATTCTCCAAGGGGTTCCTTTATAAAGCATGGAATAATTGGCAATACCTCTGAGGAGATTGTTGGCTACTAGGTCAAATAATGGCGTTGGATAGCTTTGGGCCAAACGTGTTCTTGGCCCACTGCTGTTCCTTCCGACCACCCTCTATAAATGCACGCTCGGCGTGGCTGAGCTTCCATGTGTTCTCAATAGGAGAATAGGAAAAAGCTGCTGTTGAGTCACCTCTTGATAACAAAAGGATTGGGCATGTTGACATTATCTCTCCAACATCTGCTATTCAGGGAGAGTTGGAAGGTCCTCATACACCTCAGATGGTTGGCTGGTCCCACCAAAATCAGTGAATTTGGTCAACATTTATTTGGTTTGTGCCTAGCTTAAAGGGGATTTATCGCTTCATCAGTTCGTGTGTTTCCTTGTACTTTCAGTTTCTCAGCTCTGAAATCCAGGGGCGTTTCTTCCACTCCCTGAGTGAGAGAGGCAGCCTAATGCTCCGTCTATGTTTGCATTAGGCACCGACGCACAATTCTGCTGTTTTCTGATTGTAGAAGCAGGTGCAGTGCCTCTGTGTTTCTGCTGACTGTGCAGAGTAAAATTGTTGCAGGCCCCTTATTCTGAGTGAGAGAGGCAGGAATGCGCGCTCCCGTGAATACGACCAGGGGCCAGACAGAATGTAAATTAGTAGAGCCATCAGCCAATGACATGAAAGGAGGTGGAATCCGACCGACACTGGGGAACAGTGTTTACAGAAAACGAAGATAAGGGAGACTGTGAAAACAAGACAGCTTTGCTCTTACATCCAATTGCAAAGTTGCTTGTTTTCACTGTCCCCTTATTCTGAAGACCATTTAATAAAATGATACAACCCCTTTAAAGTGTCATCAAAAATGACTTATTGTTTAACTCACATTTTTATGTTCAACACATTTTTAAAGAATTTTTGGTTACATATTTTTTTTAATTTTCCATATCACTTTCAATATTTTTTAATAATTCTTAAGTTCCGCAGTTTTCACTTTGGCCACTAGGCCTAATAATAGTCTGACACTTCCTGTTCTGTACAGAAAGTTTCTCAGTTGTCTGCTCATTATCAACCCAAAGAGGGTCAAACTGAAAGGAGAAAACAGTGTGAATAGATAACACAGGATCCACCATTCACAAGAGGAGATGTCACAGTTCACCCTTTCACCTCCCTGCACACTGATTTCTTCCCAGGTCAGAGAGCATGACTAGAAAACTCTCCTATAGAAGTCAATGGGACTGAGTCAGTTTTAAGTCTCCTATGTGCATGAAGCTACTGTAAAGCATATCTCAGACTGCTGTTAAAGCAGTGCAAACAAGGCCTAGTGGCCAAAGTGAAAACTGCAAGACTTAAGAATTATTACAAAAATATTGAAAGTGATATGAAAAAAAACCCCAAAAAAACAACCAAACATTCATTAAAAAATGTGTTTAACATAAAAATGGGACTTAAACTATGACTTTTTTGATGACACATTCCCTTTAACATACATAATACATTAGATCTAGGGATCAGCCCTCTGTAGGGAGCATCCGGTCCTCCACGTCATTTTATGTGGCCCTCAAGAGCTTAGACACAGTGGGCAAAGATAGACAAAGTCCAGATGCAGAAGGTCTAGCTTACTACTTTCCCTATAGAGCACAGCCAGGGCTTGGCAGAGGTGGCAGTGGTAGCACTGGGAGCGAGCTTCATCTTGGCACCCCTACCCAGGCATCCGAGCAGGGCCGTAGCTACAGGGGGTGCAGAGGTAGCAGCCGCTACCGGGCCCTGCAGCCTGAGGGGGCCCAGAACCCCATCTGCCCCATAGGGCGATACCAATATTGAACATGTTACAAGGTAACTGGGGGGCCCCATTTCATTTTTTGCACTAGGGCCCAAGAGCTTGAAGTTACGTCTCTGCATCCTAGCTAACTTCCAAGGTAGGAAGCTCGGTGTTAAAGAGGTGGAAGGGGCTGGCTATTACCCATTCTTAAGGGGGTTGTCTCACTACTTCGATTCCTCTACTTCAGTCCTGTTTTCAGTTTCATTTTTTAATTCAGGTGTGTGTTTACTGGCTTTACTGGCTTCTACTGACCTACAGTGATGAGCTGCTGACTACACCAGGTCTGTAGCTTTAGCGACCAGTGCTGGCAGCCTATCAGGAGACATTGAACAGGTCTGTAACTATAGCGACCAGCTCTGGCAGCCTATCAGCAGAGATTGAACAGGTCTGTAGCTATGGCGACCAGCGCTGGCAGCCTATCAGGATAGATCGAACAGGTCTGTAGCTATAGCAACCAGCGCTGGCAGCCTATCGGGAGAGAGTTAACAGGTCTGTAGCTATGGCGACTAGCGCTGGCAGCCTATCAGGAGAGATCAAACAGGTCTGTAGCTTTTGCAACTAGTGCTGGCAGCCTATCAGGAGAGATCGAACTGGTCTGTAGCTATAGCGACCAGTGCTTGCATCCTATCAGGAGAGAACTAACAGGCCTGTAGCTATAGCGACTTGAGGAGCTGATGCAGCCCATACAAGAGGGGATATCTAGGAATAGGCAGGACAATGTTAATGGACACATATTGCAAAGTGCAAGATCTTTAACATAAAAAGCAGCAATCCTTGTAGTGAGACAACCCCTTTAAAGGAGTTTTCTTACCATTCAGTTTCACAGCCCGCTTTAGAATCACACATGCAGGGCAGGCTCTAAGCCAGTGATTGACACATCAGCTCTGATGTTCTTAGCTATTCCTGTTTCACTGACAACAAATCCAAGAGATTTATAAAGTGTAGTGCTAAGGCTGCAAGTTTATAAAGGGTGTTTACTTAGCTAAATGAGAAGCTTTCAAAGTCAATTGCTAGATATAAGACTCTGCAGGAGTTGACTGACCATGGTCGGAGTGATAACTGACAGCAGCTTAGAGCAATGAGATATAAGAGAAAGCAGCGAGAGATGGTCTTAACCAGAGAAACTTATGTGCTCTAAGACAGGGGCGTAGCTATAGGGGGTGCAGCTTTAGCAGTCACTACCGGGCCCTGCAGCCTGAAGGAGGCCAAAAGCCCTACTGCCACATAAGAAGAAACCAGTATTGTAAATGGCGCATGGTAGTTGGGGACCCCCATTTCACTTTTTGTACTAGGGCCCAAGAGCTTGAAGTTAAGCCTCTGCTCTAAGAGATAAAATCTTCTTTTTCTCCTGACCAAAGAAAAATCAACAAGCAAAGTATTTAGAAAAAGTCTTCAATTGTCTGTCCCTACATGTAAAAAGCAAATCATTGTATTGAGAAAACTCCTCAAAGGTGTTTTCTCACCATGCTGCCTTGAAGCATCACCCACAGATTTTCACTCACTTTGCCTCTTCAGGTTGTGGCTTTGTCTATAGCAGTGGTTTGCATATTTAGCTTCCCTATAACTAGCTGTGATATTACAGAGATGTAAGTGCAGAAGATTTAATCTTCAGTAAACAAAGCTACAAGTGCTCTGAGGAGTAAAAACCACATGCTTAGCTGTAAACAAAAGCTAATCTTGTTAGAGATAACAAGTCTGCTCTGCAGTGAGTTCTGACCATGGTAACATCACTCTCTTCTCTCTGTCTAATCAGGAAGGGAGTTATGGATGGTAACCTACAGACACTTGTGTACACTCAGAGCAGATAAAATCTCTCTTATCTCCTGACCAGGGAAATATCAAAATCTATGTATTTAGAAAAAGTCTTCAATTACTGCTCCCTACATGCTGAAAGCTAATCTTTGTAGTGAGAAAATCCCTTTTTAAGGACATCTTGGCCAATTACTGATCACATGGTGCACCAAGGCCCTTTGAAGGCAGCCATAATTCTGATGTGACCCTTGAGGAATAGAATCTATGGCAGTAGCAGCTAAGGTAGGGATGGAGAGGACAATTCTTTTAATGCTTCGTTAGACCGGAATTGAGATGAATTGCGATTAAACCTTCATGGATAATGCAACCATAAGTCTGTAAATTCTTACTGGGTGTGAAAAAATTCACATTTTTATTTTAGAAGATTGAAATCTTGCATTGAATTGGTTTGATCCAACAGAGCCATGAAAAAGTCATGACCATCCCCACCTTAGGTGAATGTCAGCCAAACCCACCAATGTCAATGGACTGGTTGACTGGTTGTCCCGTCACTAATTTCATGGTAGATGTGGATGTTGGATATGAACATGTCAAGTCTTTGGTTCCTCAAAAGAAAAGTCAATGCCAGAGGAAAACATACGCATGCTACGCCAAGCTGAGGGTGCATGTAGATGTGGAGTCAAGAGGAATCCCCTGAAGTATATGAGCAGCTTGCCCTATGTACTACCCAACTGCTCCTAGATTGCCTCAGTACACCCATAATCCTCTATGGAAAAGTCATGACCATCCACCTTAGGTGAATGTCAGCCAAACCCACCAATGTTAATGGGACTGGTTGACTGATGCATACACTAATTTCATGGTCCCAACACTAATTTCAGGGTAGATGTGGATGTTGGATATGAACATGTC
Organism: Phyllomedusa bahiana; assembly: GCA_025379985.1. Taxonomy (NCBI): domain Eukaryota; kingdom Metazoa; phylum Chordata; class Amphibia; order Anura; family Hylidae; genus Phyllomedusa; species Phyllomedusa bahiana. The sequence goes on along the minus strand of JAODAL010024334.1, from coordinate 30,980 downwards.
CAGTCTTTGGTTCCTCAAGAGAAAAGCCAATGCCAAAGGAAAACATTTGCATGCTAGACCAAGCTGAGGGTGCATGTAGATGTGGAGTCAAGAGGAATAGCTACCTAAAGTATATGAGCAGCTTGCCCTATGTACTACCCAACCGCTCCTAGATTTCCATAGAGGATTATGGGTGTACTGAGGCAATCTAGGAGCAGTTGGGTAGTACATAGGGCAAGCTCCTCATATACTTTAGGTAGCTATTCCTCTTGACTCCACATCTACATGCACCCTCGGCTTGCCTCAGCATGCGTATGTTTTCCTCTGGCATTGGCTTTTCTCTTGAGGAAATAAAGACTGGACATGTTCATATCTAACGTCCACATCTACGGTGAAATTAGTGATGGGACAACCTGTATGCATCAGTCAACCAGTCCCATTGACATTGGTGGGTTTGGCTGACATTCACCTAAGGTGGATGGTCATGACTTTTACATAGAGGATTATGTGTGTACTGACAATCCACCTTAGCTGAATGTCTGCCAAACCCACCAATGTCAATAGGACTGGTTGACTGATGCGTACGGGTTGTCCCGTCACTAATTTCATGGTAGATGTGGACGTTGGATATGAACATGTCAAATCTTTTGTTTCCTCAAGAGAAAAGCCAATGCCAGACGAAAACATATGCATGCTACACCAAGCTGAGGGTGCATGTAGATGTGGAGTCAATAGGAAAAGCTACCTAAAGTATACGAGCAACTTGCCCTATGTACTACTCAACTGCTCCTAGATTGCCTCAGTATACCCATAATCCTCTATGGAAAAGTCTTACGACCATCCACCTTAGGTGAATGTCAGCCAAACTCACCAATGTCAATGGGACTGGTTGTCCCATCACTAATTTCATGGTAGATGTGGACGTTGAATATGAACATGTCAAGTCTTTGTTTCCTCAAGAGAAAAGCCAATGCCAGACGAAAACATACGCATGCTACACCAAGCTGAGGGTGCATGTAGATGTGGAGTCAAGAGGAATAGCTACCTAAAGTATATGAGCAACTTGCCCTATGTACTACCCAACTGCTCCTAGATTGCCTCAGTACACCCATAATCCTCTATGGTATTTGCAGCGATGCTGTTTGAAGACTACTTACATTTGTACAGGATTATGAAAGTCATGAAAAATAAGGTCCTTCCCGTAGTAATGGTGACCCTAGGGCAGAATCTAGACTTGCGCTGCTTGTTAGGACAGGACAGGCACTGTTGTACATTGCACGGAGATGCAGGAGCGGCATGATAAGTCATCCAAATGGGAAATGTTCCTGACTTTCCTAAGTGCTTATATTTGAGCATCAAACATCCCAGAAGTTATATTTTATATAAACTATAGATAGCTTTTCTTCATGTTTCCTTGAAAAATTGATCACATATATTATGTATGCGGTACAGCTTTCTCAACATGTCACTTCAATTTTCTCACTAAAATGCAGCAAAAATCACCAAGAAGGAAACTTATTGCTTTGTGTCTCGACTGCTAAATCACCGCACCACACACTTATACTTTATTGCTGTTAAAATATATCAAATACAGTCCCAGGTTGAAGCATCAAACCAGTGAACTGCAGATGGCTTACAATCTCATTGATATAAGCAGTTGCTGTCACCTTCTTCATTAGGTGGACCTCCATGCCATCGATACTAGAACCTGCTGTCATCTTCTTCATTAGGTGGACCTCCGCGCCATCAATACTAGGACCTGCTGTCATCTTCTTCATTAGGTGGACCTCATTGCCATCAATACTAGGAGCTGCTGTCATCTTCTTCATTAGGTAGATCTCTATACCATCGATACTAGGAGCTGCTGTCATCTTCTTCATTAGGTGGATCTCTATACCATCAATACTAGGACCTGCTGTCATCTTCTTCATTAGGTGGACCTGCATGCCATCGATACAGCATAAATGCTGTCACCTTCTTCATTAGGTAGAACACCTCGCCAACGATACTAGTAGCTGATGTCATCTTCTTCATTAGGTGGACCTGCATGCCATCAATACTAGGACCTGCTGTCATCTTCTTCATTAGGGGGATTTCTATAGCATCGATACTAGGAGCTGCTGTCATCTTCTTCATTAGGTGGATCCCTATAGCATCAATACTAGGACCTGCTGTCACCTTCTTCATTAGGTGGAACTCAATGCAATCAATACTAGGACCTTCTTCATTAGGTAGAACTCCGTGCCATCAATACTAGGACCTGCTGTCAACTTCTTCACTAGGTGGATCTCTATACCATCGATACTAGGACCTGCTGTCATCTTCTTCATTAGGTGGACCTGCATGCCATCAATACTAGGACCTGCTGTCACCTTCTTCATTAGGTGGAACTCAATGCCATCAATACTAGGACCTTCTTCATTAGGTAGAACTCAATGCCATCAATACTAGGACCTGCCGTCAACTTCTTCACTAGTGATCTCTATACCATCGAAAACTAGACTTCTGTCATCTTCTTCATTTGGTGACCTGCATGCCATCAAAAACTAGGACCTGCTGTCACCTTCTTCATTAGGTGGAACTCAATGCCATCAATACTAGGACCTTCTTCATTAGGTAGAACTCCGTGCCATCAATACTAGGACCTGCTGTCACCTTCTTCATTAGGTAGAACTCCGTGCCATCAATACTAGGACCTGTTGTCAACTTCTTCACTAGTGGATCTCTATACCATCGATTCTAGGACCTGCTGTCATCTTCTTCATTAGGTGGACCTGCATGCCATCAATACTAGGACCTGCTGTCACCTTCTTCATTAGGTGGACCTGCATGCCATCGATACCGCATATCTGCTGTCACCTTCTTCATTAGGTGGACCTGCATTCCATCAATACTAGGACCTGCTGTCATCTTCTTCATTAGATGGATCTCTATAGCATCGATACTAGGGCCTGCTGTCATCTTCTTCGTTAGGTGGACCTCTATGCCATTTATACCATATATCTGCTACCATCTTCTTTATTAGGTGGACCTGCATGCCATCGATACCGCATATCTGCTGTCACCTTATTCATTAGCTGGAACTCAATGCCATCAATACTAGGACCTGCTGTCATCGGCTTCATTAGGTGAATCTCCATACCATCAATACTAGGAGCTGCTGTCATCTTCTTCATTAGGTGCATCTCCATACCATCAATACAAGGAGCTGCTGTCATCTTCTTCATTAGGTGGACCTCCATGCCATCAATACTAGGAGCTGCTGTCATCTTATTCATTAGGTGGACCTCCATGCCATCAATACCTTATATCTGCTGTCACCTTCTTCATTAGGTGGACTTCCATGCCATCGATACTGGTAGCTGTTGTCATCTTCTTCATTAGGACGACCTCCATACCATCAATACTAGGAACTGTTGTTGGCTTCTTCATTAGGTGGACCTCCATGCCATCGCTACTAGGAGCTGCTGTTGGCTTTTCATTAGGTGGACCTAAATGTCATCAGTCTTAAGAACTGCTGTTGGCTTTTTCATACCAATGCAAATTCTACCTGTGATCTTTCTTTCAACAGCTGTCAACTTTAGTTACAGGTTTTTGTAGGCCTTTTGAGTATGTGAGCAACTACAATATCTACAGGAATACCATGTGCTGTAGAAATGGTTAAAAATTAAGAATAAGACAGTATTACATTAACATGACAATATTATGAACAACAGCGAACATCCTGATTAAACTACATATACAGCACGGACAGCAGTTAGACGGGCTGGGAGTGACTCAATAATGTCCTGGTAGGTTGTCACAGGTATCTTGAACCATGCTAACTGCTTTCCACAACTCCTGGAGGATGCGTGAGTGAGGATCTATAGAGCACATGTGTAAAACTCAAGTCCTTCAGGCTGCATCTGGCCCACAACATCAATTTTTGTGGCTCATGAGGGCTTAGACAAAGTGAGCAGGGATAGACATGGTCCTTAAACAGAAGGACCTGCTCTCTACTTTTCCTGGAGGATGCAGCCAGCAGTTGGCCGAGGTGGCAGCAGCAGTACAGGGAGCAGGTACAATCTTGGATTTGGAGCTCTGGCCTCCAACTGCACAGCTCTGAGTGCCCTATCCAGGTCACCCTCCAATGACCCTTTGAGGGCAAACAAAATGGCGATCTAGTCCACGGTGTAAAGGAATTTGACACCCCTGCTATAGAGCCAACACCACCATCGAGGTGCTCAATAAAGTTTAAGCCTGGGGATTTATGGGGCCATGTTATCACTTGGAAGTCTTGGGCATGCTCTTACAATCATTGTCACACATTTTTATACTGCCAACCTTGACCCAATAACCAATAATCATCTCTATTTTGCCACTCTGATAAATAACCTATTTTATCCATGACGGCAGCAAAGGATATGTGTACATATACCCTGTCGCACACCTTATACAGTATAGCCACAAGCCAGGGCACCACACATGACTTCCTTTATGAGCTACGCTCTGCCAATGTTAAAAGTAGGAAGTGGTCATAATAATGTAACTTGATTGTGTAATACCTCACCGTTTAGAGAATCTGTTATGTATAAAAACCAGTAAGCAGTTGTCACCACACCAGTTGTCACCCAACTGTCCTGGAGTGAATTGGAGTGACCCATCTCTACCTACATACGTATCTTTGATTGCCATTCCCAACTTGCAGACCAGAAGACACGGGTGACCCAACGAGTTATATTTAATTGGATTCTTCAATTTAGGGAAAATGACTCCCCCCCCCCCCCCCCTCTAAATTTGCCCTAATTCGATTTTTGAGCTCCGTCGTAGAATGTGCCAGTGTGTCCTTGGCTGTTGTGTGGTTTTTGGGCACTGTATGAATAAATGATAACATAATATTGATGGTTGTTGGAATGAGCATGGATAAATAATTCATGCCTACATATCCTTTGACGTATTCATTTCCATTGAGTTTTTACAAACTCTTCCTGGGTAAGTTGCTTTTACCATTTTACAAGTAGGAGATCAATGTAGAGGTAAAAATATATACGCGATGCTGTAATTGTTTGGAAAGAATTCTCGTCTGATAAAGTTTTTCTCTTTTCCACGCAGGATATTGGCGACAGCCGGTACAGATTTCGACCTGCGGACATTGAGAGCGGTCAGAGTATTGAGGCCGCTGAAGCTAGTTTCAGGAATCCCCAGTAAGTAGCCCGGTTGAAGATCAATTCTAATTTATCAAAGCCAAATTTGAAAGATTTGATAATATTGATCATATGGCATGCTGCCACGTACCAAAATCCAGCAACCAACTTTTGGCCATTAAAGGGGTTTTGCCAAGAAGTGATTTCCTCACCTAACAGGCTGATACTCACCTCTTGAGCCTTGAAAAAAGGGGGCGTTGTGTTTCTGTGTTTAAAAAAAAAAGTACCTCCTCTGTGATGTCATCGCTCCACCTCCCATGCACGGTCCTGATACTCAGTCTCTGTAGTTGAGCAAACATGTTTGGCTAAACCACAGCGGATAACTGTATTGTGCACAAGCTATACGGGTTTTGTTTTCTCCCTCTTATCTACTCAGGAGTAAAGATTAGCTCCGAGCAGGCAGCCTTCAGTAACTGCTGCAGAGGGGGGAGGGAGGAGGGCTGAGCAGGGAGCGTCTGCTTGTTTACTCAGATAATTACATTACAACCAGTGGATTCTCTGTACAGAAGACACAGACTCTGACAGAAACAAAGCTAGTGCAGATGCCCAGTAACACTGCTTTTTTCTCCCACTCCCTTCAAACCTCGTTCATGTGTCCTGCCATCAGATAAGAAGTGCAAACAACGCAATCGCGGCCAGGAGCTTGCCAGATCAGCTCCTGGTCGTAGCTAATGTAAAAATTCAGGAAACTAAGGGCATGTAAGTCAGGCTGCAGCTCTCAGAGGCTTCACTTTTTTAATCACATATATTTAGAAAAGTGATTAAATACCCATTTTGGAGGATCCCACGTCAACATTACATCGTGGCAAAACCCCTTTAAATTCTGTCAAATCTTTTTGTTACTGGGTGGTGGTCGCCCAAAGATTTTATTAACATATATTTTTTCAAATGAAAAAGACTTTAAAGGGGTTGTATCATTTCATTAAATGGTCTTCAGAATAAGGGGACAGTGAAAACAAGCAACTTTGCAATTAGATGTCATTAGCAAAGCTGCCTTGTATTCACAGTTTTCCTTATCTTCTGTTTCTGTTTACACTGATCTCCAGTGCTGGTCGGATCCCTCCTCCTTGCATTTCACTAGCTGAGAGCTCATTTATATTCTGTTCGGCCCCCGGTCGGCTGTATTCACGGAGCTTGCATTCCTGCCTTTCACTCAAAGTAAAGGACCGGCACATTTTCACCCTGCACAGCCAGAAGAAACAGAATAACACTGCAGGGCTTCTAAAATCAGGAAACAGCACAATTGTGTATCGATCCCTGCCTCTCTGACAGAGTTAGGGGCCGTAGCAATTTCTCTCTGCACACCCAGGAGAAACACACTGCAACAGATTCTACAATCAGAAAACAGCACAGTTGTGTCTCGGTGCCTAAATCTCCTGCTTAGAAGGGAGATCTGTGCCGTTCATAGAAAGCTGGATTCAACTGTAACAAATCTCAGCTGTAAGAGGAGAAGAGATCAGTGCTCAGTCTAGATTGAATGCAGCCTGTGGTGTGTATACAGCTCTTACAAAATAAGACTGCATAGGGAGAGACACATTGACATGTGGACTCAGAGAGGGGGGGGTGGAGTCTCGGGAGCCAGCATGAACAGTGAAGGGGGGATGATGTCACCCAGCTGGTAGGGGACGGAACGCCCCTGCATTTCTAGAGTAGAGAAGCTGAGAACAGTATGAATCAGCCGAACTAAAGAAGCAATGCATCCCCTTTAAGTTATTATCCAGTTTCAAAATAGAAAAAAAAGTGATACTTGCCTTCCAATCTTCCACCATTGCAGCTCTGAAGTTCCCCAGGAACTTCTTCGCTTCCAGGTTTTCATCCCGACACTCAGGAGAGGCTTATGTTCCACAACGAGTGAATGGTGCATGAGCCTGTCCAACGTGTCAGGACGTGAACCCGAAAGTTAAGAAGAGCAGATCCAATGGAGCATCGGAGCCGCAACAGTGGAAGATCGGGAGGTAAGTATTTTCTTTTCCCATCTTGGCCCCATTTATCTATAATTTTATTAACCTAGGCAACCGTTTAAGATGTGTAAGGTAGAAATATTACAAAGTTATAAAGTGGTAGGCCAACCTCTGGGTCCTGATGGGTAGGTCCACCTTCTACACTTCTCCTCGCATCACTAAATTATTTCAGTAGGAAATGGAAGACTACAAAAGAGATAAATGGGACTATATAGAAACAACGAAGTTTTAACTCAAGGGAGGGATCCCAACCAGCTTTAAAGGGGTTGTCTCACTACATTGATTCATCTTACCTCAGTCCTGTTTTCCTGGTTTCACTTTGAATTCAGGGACGTGTTTACTGGCTTCTACTAGGCTGCAGTAGAAGCCAGGTCTGTAGCTATAGCAACCAGCGCTGGAAGCCTATCAGGAGAGATCAAACAGGTCTGTAGCTATAGCAACCAGCGCTGGCAGCCTATCAGGAGAGATTGAACAGGTCTGTAGCTATAGTGACCTGAGGAGCTGATGCAGCCCATACAAGAGGGGATATCACAACAGGCTGAACTGGATGGACGTCTCGTCTTTTTTCGGCCTTACAAACTATGAAACTATCTAGGAATAGGTAGGACACTGTTAATGGACACATATTGCAAAGTGACTTGTTTTTTGCAAGATCTTTAACATAAAAAGCAGAGATCCCTGTAGTGAGACAACCCTTTTAAGGAAGAGGGCTGGAAAAAAGAGTGGTGGTAAATAGCATGTCCCTGACAGGAGAGAGAGAATAATCTATTGGATGCTATATTACTCAATTGATCACCGTAATGTGGACACATTGATTGGCTTTCTAAAGCTCTTCAAGACCCTATAGTCGGTGCGCACCTCTTAGTTGGGCGCACTCTACAATTATTTTTTTTATTTATTTTTAATTTTTTTTGCACCAATAATTTTTTTTTTACCATCTCCTGGGCTTCAGGATGTAGGAATTCTGATCCCTGGAGTCTGAGAGGACCCAAATGGTCTCTGCCCCATATGAAGAGACCAGTATTATAAAGGTTGGGGCGTCCAGTTACCTATTTCTATTGGGGACCATGTGCTTCCATGGCCGATTAAGTGGTCAGTTGTCATGGATGACCATGCCATCTATAATGACGTACTGTAGTTTTATGACTAGGTACAACACATAAATCACAGCAAAAAGGTGAATTCTGTTATAAAATGTAACTTTTAATAATATACATTCGAAACTAGAAAAACTACCCCTAATAAACCTTGGATATTCAACCCTACCTAACGTGGGGCTATCGCCTCTATAAGGACGGCCCCACCCACGAACCTCCTACCAACCCTAGAAAACCCTTAAAGGGGTTTTGCCACGATGTAATGTTGACGTGGGATCCTCCAAAATGGGTATTTAATCTCTTTTCTAAATATATGTGATTACAAAAAGTGAAGCCTCTGAGAGCTACAGCATTGCTCAGTCCCCCTTAGTTTCCTGAAAGTTTACATTAGACACGACCAGGACACTGACAGGAGCTGATCTGGCCGGACTTGAATGTTTATACTTCTTATCTGATGACAGGGAACATGAAGGAGCTTGCAAGGGGCTGGGGAGAAAGTGCAGTGTATGAGGTTGTCTGCTGTATTGAGAATCCACTGGTTGTAATGTAATTATTTGAGTAAACATTGCAGACGCTCCCTTCTTCCTCGCTCTCTGCTCACCCCCTCCCTCTCACCCCTGCAGCCGTTCATGACTGAGCATGCTTTATTTATATGACCCCTTTAAGACCTTAGTAGCTTGCAGTAGGTACAACACATGACTGTGAATTAGGTGATGATGGCAGAAGCGCAACTGTATTGGCGCCATTCTATAGTTCATTATGGCAGATTTCTGAAATATGACTATGTTCACTAATGATTTTTTTCCGACCAAAGATCAAAGAACCCATAAGAAGAGAAATGTTGTGGTGTAACTACAAGGAGCCCTAATCTGACCTAGTCCCTTTGAATTGTGCCCACCTGAAATATATTGAGCTTGACCATACTATTTGCCCAATTACAGATTTTAAAGACCTATCTGTTCATCAAGTTCAACCTTTCCTAATAATCAGGTCTGGGAAAGGTTGAACTTGATGAACAGATAGGTCTTTAAAATCTGTAATTGGCAAATAGTAGAGTCAAGCTCAATATATTTCAGGTGGGCACAATTCAAAGCGACTAAGTCAGGTTAGGGCTCCTTGTAGCTACCTTTGATCTTTGGTGGATTGTATTTCTGTCTTATGTGCAAATGTTTCTCTCATATCTCTGTCTTCCACATTTCAGGTCTACAGGTGGTGTTGAAGTCCATCATGAAGGCCATGGTACCTCTGCTTCAAATCGGCCTGCTCCTTTTTTTTGCAATTGTCATGTTTGCTATTATCGGGCTGGAGTTTTATATGGGAAAGTTCCACAAAACTTGCTTCTCCTATGAAACAGGTGAGAATCAAACAATTACAGCAATGGGTATGTCAGTAATGCCGAATGAACCTTCTCTGGGACTGCAAACAAGGGGATGTAAAATAGTCTAAGAACAGCTAAATAATTCCCTCTCATCATCCCCCAGTTTGGAGCACTACATTGTATTTCCTTAGACTTAAAGGGGTTGTCTCATCTCAAAGTTTTATAGGATGCATGAATGAAATAATGCTGCTTGGCTCTGTCACTTCCTGGTCAAGCTGTCTTTAATTAGCATATGAGCTCCGTGTATTCAGACTTCTCTGTTTATCATTCTAGATTAGCTAAATTACCTTCTCTGAGGTCCGGAGAAGCTTCTGAGCTAATGTAAACAGGAGAGTATTTAGTCTTTTGTCTGAAAGATCAGATAAAAACAAGCTCTCACTGTCCGGAGTTCTGTGCTGGGGCGACCTGTGTGAGGACGTCACTCCTTGCTATCAGATAGAACAAACATCAGGGGTGAAAAGAGTACACAGGTCGGTCACTAGAGGAACCAAAGAGAGCCAGGAAGGTGATAAAATCATTTGTGGCTCCTTAACAAAAAAAAGATGAACAACGCAATATATTTGGAAAACGTCTACATTTAGTGTTTCCTACATTGTGAAAGCTAATCTTTGTAGCGTGACAACCCCTTTAACAAGAGTTTTCTCCTGCGCTCAGTGACACCACCTACTGAGTAGTGCACTTTTATTTGCCAAAAGGAAGGAAGGTAACAACTGCTTTGAGAATATTTGGTTAGATCATTCTAGATTATGAGTCAAACTCAAGGCCCGTAGGCAGAATCCAGCACACCATGTCCTTATTTGTAGCCCTCAAGAGTTTAGACACAGTAAGTAGAGATGGACAAGGTTCGGACACAGAAGGAGCAGCTCTCCACTTTCCATGGAGTGACACAGTCAGAACTAGGCAGAGGTAGCGGTGCCTGCATAGGAAGTGGTCGCCATCTTGGATTTGGAGATCCAAAAGACAACTCAACAGGGCTAATAGATGGTGACACAGCTCTAAACCTAGCCACCCTCCAAGCCCTTCCAGCAGCCCTTTAAGGGAACCATAATGCTAGTGTGGACCTTAGTGAAAATAAGTTTGGCACCCCTGTACTAGATTATTGTGATTGCATTCAAAGAGGCTCAACTTGAAGCCTCTGTTGCAAATTTTGTCAGATATGATGAAAGGAGAAGTGCTTCACCCAGTAATAGTCTTCCTTTAAAAAGTTGGATATTACTCGGACACCCAGATAGCTCCCACTGTAAGTCAACAGGGCCTGTGAGGCGACATAGGGATACAAGTACACCAAAGAAGAAATAAGGACTAAATCCCAAGAACTAAATATCAAAAAAACTTTAATTTCGAAGCAAAAATAAAAATACAATACCAGATAATGAAAAACAAAAAGTGCCATTACACACTGAGACAATATTGATAGTGGGTTACCCTCTTTCCAATTTTGGTCACATGTTTGTCTTTTAGTATTAACATTTGGCACTAGATAACAGACTGTACAGGAATAGGGGGATACAATAAAACTAAAGGAACCTTAAAGGGGATTTATCGCTTCATCAGTTTGTGTGTTTCATTGTACTCTCAGCTTCTCAGCTCTTCAAATCCAGGGGTGTTTCTTCCCCTCCCAGCTGGGTGTTTCTTAACTGAAGGGGGATGAGATCATTCCTCCCTTCACTGTTCATGCTCGCTCCCGAGTCAGTGTGCTCTCCCTCCCCCTCTCTGTCACTGTGTCGTTCCTCTCCCTAAGCAGTCTTATTTTCTAAGAGCTGTATGTTTACATACCACAGGCCTGCATTCAGTCTAGACAGTATTTTATGAACTCAGAACACTGATATCTTCTCCTCTCACAGCTGGGGGTTTGTTACAGTTGAATCCAGTCTTCTATGAACTCATCCAGAGCAGCACAGATCTGTCTCCTTTCTATGTTTACACGCAGGAGCATTAGGCACCGAGCACAATTAGGCTGTTTTCTGATTGTAGAAGCAGCTGCAGTGTCACTGAGGAGCTGATGGCTGTGCAGAGTGAAATTGTTGCCGGCCCCTTATTCTGAGTGAGAGAGGCAGTAAAGCGCACTCCCGTGGATACGACCGGGGCCAGACAGAATGTAAATTAGTAGAGCCGTCAGCCAATGGAATGAAAGGAGGTGGAATCCGACCGACACTGGGGAACAGTGTTTACAGAAAATGAAGATAAGGGAGACTGTAGAAACAAGACAGCTTTACAAAGTTGCTTGTTTTCACTGTCCCCTTATTCTAAAGACCATTTAATGTAATGATACAACCCCTTTAAATGTTCATCTAACCCATAGTAACAAGCTCCACATGAGTAGCGCCTGACGTCCTAATGCATGTTTCACTAATGCTTCCTCATAGGGATACAATGTTGTACAGGGGGATACAATGTAGTACAGACCTGTTATATGGCTTCCTGAAGGAGTGAATGGGGTCACGCCACAGTCAAGATGACTTCTAAATACCTTGTTTGTTGGAAACTAGTGTTGCACTTTGGATTCAGGCCGGTACAATTTGGCCTGACCATAATCTTGGGCAACCAATTGGCAGCCTTCAGGAAAATTTGGAAACCAATCAGAATTTGCCAATCACACAGAAAAAAAGGAAGTTTAGGATGCACTTTCTTTTTCCTGTCTTACCAACAGGATTCTAATTGGTTTCCCGATTTGCCGACTGGCCGCCAATTGATTGTATAAAAATCCAGGTCGGGCCGTATCTCCTCGACCTGAATCTGAAGTGCAAACACAACACAAAATCAGCAGCACTCTACAGACACTAAAAAACAGTCAAAGAGGACATAAGAATTTTTTGGAAAAGCATTACTGCTTTTCCAAAAAATACTGTACTATGGAATATATGAAAATTTTGGAGGTTCTTAGTGCACATTTTGATCAAAACTGTAAATGCCCAAGGTGACCTCAATTCAGGTGGGAACCTACGCTGCCTGCTGCCTCTCCTAGTGTCTGTTCAGACCTCCACACTTCAGGGTGAATCTGAAGTGCAGTCCTACTGGAAACCCAAGCATGTCCAATCTGACAAGCCCTATGAACACAATTTAACACATCCTGCTCCCTCCGTTCAGAATGGCTAATATTACCAGTTTAGGGTTGCATAACTTGTATCACGAATTCTCAAATATTTCTATCAAAGAGATTGAAATCTCCATAAGAGCCTCGCTGTGACTGTTTGCAGCGACATTAATTGTTCTTTTGTCTAAGTTTTCCAGCTTTGAGACTGGAAAATGACCTCCAGGAAATGAGAGATCTGTTAGCATGCAGCTCCCCCATCCCTATCTAGAGAGGGTTTTTGGAGATCAAGGAAGCTTAGAGACCGGTGTCAGGCAGTGTTAATAACTTTCTACTGTATCACATATGCAGACTCTCTGATTTTACCTCTAGAAATTAGAATAATTTGAGATAATCCAAAGATGTTTTTTTTTCTTCTGATTCTCCTTATGTGGCGGGCAGAGAGTGTGCCAGGCCTTAAACGGATTAGCAGAAAGCTAGACAGTCCAAGCTGCTCCAGTTTCTCTCCACCAGAAACAATACTTTTTTTTCTTGTAATAAACATCTTGCACCAGCAAAAGTATGGTCATTTTTTATATATATTCAAAGACATATACTTTCTATTGTTGTCATAGATGTGATACTGTTATAAGGTTTCAAGCAGCTAATACATCTGTAAATGCCGCTGCGCCATTGTTCCAAAAGACCCCATGATCGGCTTGCCCGATCGGGAGGTCTAAAAGGGGGGTTGTTCATTACATTAAATGGTTTTCAGAATAAGGGGGCAGTGAAAACAAGAAATTTGCAATTGGATGTCCCCTTATTTTGTTTTCTGTAAACACGGTTCCCCAGTGCCGTGGGGATCCTTCCTCCTTTCATTTCTTTGGCTGCCCCCTCTATAATTTACATTCTGTCGGGCCCCCGTGTATTCACGGGAGCGCGCTTTTACTGCCTCTCTTACATGAAAAAACTTGAGACTCTCGGTTCACATTTTTTTATAAAAGATGTTTAAGCTGGACGACTTTCAAGTGATCTCAAAATGGGCAGTCCTAGCTATCTTTACCTCACAATTAGCCAAACAGCCTCCCCCCCGGGTCAACCCACCTCCATTATTCAGAGAGAAAAAATAAAAAACACCCAAAAAATGCAAGCTGCCCTTCTTTTGACGCCTGTGAGAGTGGGGGGGGACAGAAACCCAAAATGGGAACACCCCTTCCTGCCCGATTTTTAAAATCATTTTAAAGTGTGGGCAGCTTAAAAAATTTTTGATCAAAATATGTGAACCCAGAGTTCAAAAGTTTTTTCATGTATGAAAGATGCATAAATGCTTCTTTAGGGATTCCACGTTTAGTGTGTTTCCCTTTTTGCAGTAAAGTGCCGGGCGGCGGTCTGTGGTGTTTCATGTATAATTACTGTGTGCCGAGCCCGCCGTGGACCCGGTTTCATACTTTTTTTTAGAAATGTTTTTGTGTCAGAAACATACATTATATTGGTATACATTGATTTTCCCCTTAAGCCCAACGCCTAAAAGTAGTTAAAGACCAGAAATTTTTTAGTTTTGGCCTCCTTGCATTTTAAAAGTTGTAACTTTTTTATTTTTTCATGAGCAGTTGGATGAGGGCCCCGTTTTTTCAAGACAAGTTGTACTTTTTAAGGGAATAGTTTAAGTACACTTATAAATAATTGCAGTATTTTTTTTTATTTTTTTCCCAAAATTTTTTTTGTTTTTTTTCATTTTTTTTTTACCCCATTAACATTTCACACTTAAAACCCTTGTTAGATTAATTCTACAGGTTATTAACGGTCGTGTGGTACCAAATATGTGTAGGTTTTTTTGTGCTGTAATTTATGTACAATTATTTTTTATTAATATATTTATTTTTATTTTATTATTTATTTTTTTTATTCTTTTTTTTTACACTTTTTATGTTTTTTTGTACTTTTTTTTGACTCCCATGAAGGGAGAACTGTTTCACATTTTTAAATTTTTTTTTACACTTAGTAATGTATTAGCCTATTCATATATGCTAATACTTTGCTAATCTGTGTCAGTCTGACACAGGCAGTGATTGGACAGCACACAGTGCGTCCTAATCACTGGCTTCATACACAGGACAACTCTGGGGCCAACGCTGGGGTCCCAGAAGCTGACTTTTGCAGCCGTTCCCGGGCTCTGTCGGGTCACCGGGGTTTTCCCGATCACCCGACAGGCAGGGGACCCCATTGATTGCGCGCGGTAACGCACCGCCGCAATCAAAGGGTTAAAGCATCGGGTTGGCGGAGGTTTCCTCCGCTCCCCGATCCCCTGCAGGACATGTTTGGGGATCGGGGCTGTGTAGTTCAGCCCCGATCCCAGCGCAGCTGCGGCACCGGGCGCCGCAAACCCCGATGTCTGCAGCGACGTCAAAAGACGTCGCTGCGGGACGAACGACACCGCACCGGCCGCCGTCAAAAGACGGTGCGCGGGGTCGTTAAGGGGTTAACCTATATGGGAGGAAGGGGTGCTTCCATTTTGGGTTTCTGTCCCCGCCCACTCTCAAGGCTGTCATAAGAAGGGGAGCTTGCGGGTTGGGTGTTTTTTTATTTTTTCTCTCTGAATAATGGAGGTCGGTTGACCCATCGGGAGGCCTGATTGGATCGATTGGAGGTAAAGATGCATAGGACTGGCCCGATTTTGAGATCACGTTGAAAGGGCGTGGGCAGCTTAAACATCTTTTGATCAAAATATGTGAACCGAGTCTCAAAGTTTTTTCATGTATGATAGATAGCATAAATGCTTCTTTAGGGATTTCCACGTAGTGTATTGCCCTTACTGCCTCTCTTACTCAGAATAAGGGGCCGGCAACATTTCACTCTGCACAGCCAGCAGCTGCACAGTAACCCTGCAGCTGCTTCTACAATCAGAAAACAGCAGAATTGTGCTTCTGTGTGTAAACATAGAAAGGAGACAGATCTGTGCTGCTCTGGATGAGTTCATAGAAGACTGGATTCAACTGTAACAACCCTCTAGCTGTGTGAGGAGCAGAGATCAGTGCTCTGAGTTCATAGAAGACTGTCTAGACTGAATGCAGGGCTGTGGTATGTAAACAAACAGCTCTTCCAAAATAAGACTGCATAGGGAGAGGAGTGACACAGTGACATGTGGACTCAGACGGGGGGGGGGGCGGAGAGAGCAGGTATGTGATAATCCATCCCACTGATCTCAAACAAACACAATGACTCGGGAACGAGCATGAACAGTGAAGGGGCGGATGATATCATCCCCCTTTAGTTAAGAAACACCCAGCTGGGAGGGGAAAAAACGCCCCTGGATTTGAAGAGCTGAGAAACTGAAAGTACAATGAAACAGACGAACTGATGAAGCGATAAATCCCCTTTAAAGGGACTGTGTCATCAGAAAATGACCTATTGTTTTTATGCTAAACACATTTAAGAATTTTTATATCACTATTAATATTTTTTTAAAAAAAAACACGAAATTCTGCAGTTTTCACTTTGGCCACTTGGTCCAATAATAGACATTTCCTGTTCTGTAGAGATCACTTCTCCGCAATCTTCCCATTATCAGCACAGACAGGATCACACTGAAATGTGACACCAATGTGTATAGATAATACAGGAGTCACAAGTCACAATAGTCTGACACCTCCTGTTCTGTAGGGATCAATTCTCTACAGTCTCCCCATTATCAGCACAAGCACTGAAAGGAGACACCAATGTGTACAGATAACACAGAATCCACCAGTCACAATAGGAGATGTAACAGCTCCTCCATCCCTGCACACTGACTTCTTCCCAGGTCACAGAGCATGCCCACAACACTCTCCTATAGAAGTCAATGGATCTGCTCTTGTTCTGTAGAGGTAACTTCTCCGCAGTCTCCTCATTATAAGCACAGGCAGGATTACACTGAGAGGTAATTGCAATGTGTATAGATAACACAAGATCCACCAGTCCCATCAGGAGATGTCACAGTTCCCCCTCTCTGCACACTGACTTCTGCCCAGGTCACAGAGCATTGCCACAACACTCCCCTATCGAAGTCAATGGATCTGCTCTTGTTCTGTAGGGATCACTTCTCTACAGTCTCCCCATTATCAGTACACCAATGTGTTTAGATAACACAGGATCCACCAGTCCCAATAGGAGATGTCACAGCTGTTCTAGCAATAATATACATTTTGCTATGCGCCTAGATTAGGCATGAGGGACACCAGAGGCAAAAAGTTCAAAACAAATAAGTGAGCAGACTTGGACCAGGAGGAACACCAGAGGAACTAAGGATTTGGATCAGAAGGAACACCAAAGGAACTGAGGACTTAGATCAGAAGGAACACCAGAGGAAATGAGGACCTGGATCAGAAGGAACACCAGAGGAAAAGAGGACTTGGATCAGAAGGAACACCAAAGGAACTGAGAACTTGGACCAGGAGGAACACCAGAGGAACTGAGGATTTAAATCAGAAGGAACACCAGAGAAACTGCGGACTTGAACCAGGAGGAACACCAGAGGAACTGTGGACTTGGAACAGAAGGAACACCAGAGGAACTGAGGATTTCAATCAGAAGGAACACCAGAGGACCTGCGGACTTGAACCAGGAGGAACACCAGAGGAACTGTGGACTTGTATCAGTAGGAACACCAGAGGAACTGAGGATTTAAATCAGAAGGAACACCAGAGGAACTGAGGACTTGAACCAGGAGGAACACCAGAGGAACTGAGGACTTGAACCAGGAGGAACACCAGAGGAACTGTGGACTTGAACCCAGAGGAACACAAGAGGAACTGCAAACTTGAACCAGGAGGAACACCAGAGAAACTGTGGACTTGAACCAGGAGGAACACCCAAGGAACTGAAGACAGGATACAGGAACGGATGGCCAGCCGACAGGTTAGAGTCAACAGGCAGAGGTCAGATCCAGGCAGGAACAGGATCAGGATCAAAAAAGGCCAGAGGCACAATGCAGGAGGTCCAACATGCACATCAGATAACTCAGGCCCTGAGTGCAACAAGCAGCACGGCTAAATAGTTCCACCAGGTTCTGAGATGGGCGGAAGCTGTGAGTGCTGAGAACAAGCTAACTGTTGCCCTGTTGGAGGGCACGGAGAGTACTGTACAGCAAGCACGCAGCCCCCAGAGTCAAAGGCATGATGTAAGGAAGCCATTACAGTTAGAAGAAACATTGCTTTCCCAGAAAGTGTCAAGAGTCATGAACATCTTTTCAAAGCTTTTAAGATATATTATATCAGTCTTTAAGATTCATATACAAAAACTGTATGAAAATAGTTCTATAGTTTGATAATAGGCTATAGTATGACGCTTTGATTCGGGTAGGGCTGGTTCAACCTGACTCAAATTTTTCTGGCAATCGTGGAAAATTTGTGCAACCAATCACCCGCCTTTTTCTAGACAGCAAACAGGAAGTGTATCTGATCAATGAATGATGCACTTCCCCTTTCCTGTCCAGGAAAAAAGCTTGTGATTGGGCAAAATTCAGGTCAAAGCAGTTCGTCCTGAATCCAAAGCGCCATCCTAATTATATCGAATGATTGAAATAACTTAACCAGTCGAAATGCTTTCTTCTGTGAACAGGTGAACCTGTTGCTGATTACCCATGTGGGGAAGAATCTCCAGCTCGGACCTGTGATAACGAAACATCGGTGTGCCGGACGTATTGGAAAGGACCTAACTTTGGGATCACTAATTTCGACAATATCCTGTTTGCGGTCTTAACGGTTTTCCAGTGCATTACCATGGAAGGATGGACGGACATTCTGTATAATGTAGGTGACAAAGCGCTTGCAATAATGACATGTATATGACAAGTATTGTATATGTTCAAGAATAGATGTCCCCAGAAGAAAATTTTGGAAGTCATATGGCCCATCCGTCCAAAATATAAGATCTACGGGCAGCCCGGGTTATGACGGGATGGGGGCTGAGGTTTGTTTTTAAGTTGAATTTGTATGTTTTGGAAACAGGTGATTTATTAAATGTAATCAGCAAAAAAGGTTTTTTTATTTTTGGGGTGTGCGGGAAAGGGGTTTTTACATTTTTTTTTCGTTGTCCCCCTTTTGAAGATTTACCTATTTTCACTCTGTGCTGCTTGGCACTTGTCGTTCCAGTACTATCTGCTGTGGAATATGGGCTACAAGTGCGAGCCCAAAAGTCTCGTTTGTAACTAGGGGATAGATGTAAGTCGGAACGGTGTAAGTCGGGGACTACCTCTATAGTGTTGATCCAGAGGAAGGCAAAAAAAACTTGTGAGTCAGATGCCAAAATTTCCCCCTTTAGAGGAGAAAAATTTTTCAAAATCCCAAAACTGGGGTCAGAATAAATCCCTGGATTCACGTCCTATCTCCCGGAATCTAAACCCTTCTTGAACTTGGTCAATGACTCCACCATTACAATCTTGTGCCCCTGGGCTCCAAGGTCTTACCAATTAACTTAACTAATTTGGTTGCCATGGGCGTAACCATAGCCATGGCACCCAGAGCAACTGCAATGGGGCCCAGAGGTTGATGGGGCCCACTGAGGTGCAAGAACACTGTTCTTTTTTGGGTACGGGTATTTTTATTTTTTTTTCTTTTTCCTTTTTTTTTTCTTAATGCGTTTTGTTTCTTGTCAGAATGTGGTGGAGTCCATCTCATTTTGCAATGGCGCCCTATGAATTCTAGTTACGCCCCTGTTGCTTGCCCCCTCTGCACGCACTCTATCTCAGCCCTGTCCTTCTTATACATTGGTGTCTAAAACTGTATACAATATCCCTTTTGTGGGGGGATTTGAAATTAGTCTCAATCCCTTGCCTACGTTGTTCTTGGTGGATATGAATCAGGGTTGGATGAATTAGGAGACTTTTATGTCTGTGTTTTATATTTTCTTCAGCAAACGCAACATACATTGGTTGGTAGTTACCTACGAAGGAAAATCTGAATTTTTTTGGGCAAATTTCTATGCAGATTAAAGGGGTTTTGCCAAGAAGTGATTTTCTCACCTAACAGGTTGATACTCTGACCTAAAGTCTTGAGAAAGGGGGCGTGGTGTTTCTTTGTTTAAAAAAACAAGTATCTCCTCTGTGATGTCATCGCTCCACCTCCCATGCACGTTCCTGATACTCCTGGTAGTTGAGTAAACATTGTTTGGCTAATCCACAGAGGATAACTGTATTGTGCACAAGCTCTATGGGTTTTGTTTCTCCCTCTTATCTGCTCAGGAGAGAAGATAAGTTCCAAGCAGGCAGCGTTCTTTTGTTTGTTCATAGACTGCTGCAGGGGGGAAGGGCTGAACAGGGAACCAGGTAGCATATTTGCATGTTTACTCAGATAATTACATTAAAACCAGTGGATTCTCTATACAAAAGACACAGGCTCTTTTCTCCCACTTCCTTTCAAAGTTCATTCATGTGTCCTGCCATCAGATAAGAAGTGCAAACACCTCAAGGGCGGCCACATCAGCTCCTGTCAGCTCCTGGTCGTAGCTAATGTAAACAGTCAGGAAACTAAGGGCATCTTTAGTCAGGCTGTAGCTCTCACGGCTAATTTTTATAAACCCATTATTTAGAAAGTGTTATAGCCATTTTGGAGGGGTTTCCCCCGTCAACATTAGATGTGGCAAAACCCCTTTAAGGATTTTGTCCATCCCTATCTTCATTGATGTGTTTTTCAAAAGAAGATTTCCTGGCTGGTGGGAGGGGTTATAATTCTCGAGGCATACGGGATATCTAGGACATTCTGTCCTGCGTAGGATATAACATTGCTTGTTCAATGGATCAAGGAGCTGACACCGAGATTTGAATAGAAATGTGCCAATTAGCTGTAAAGTGGAAGCACCCAGTGTAGTAAGCGGTAAAAAAGAAATCCCTGTTTCTTATTGTCAGAATTACTGCAAGTTTTTTTTTTTTTTTTAAATAAAAAAAAAAATTCATAAAATGCTGCGTCCCCGGCTTTATCCTGTGGTTATAATCTCCTCACACAGACTTCAACACCTTTTCTGAGAAAAACGGAGATGGTTCTGTGCTGCCCAATAGATAAGATAACACAAGAGGTCCCGGTACCGCAAATATCACTAAACTACTGAGTCTGAAAAGGGGGATATATGAATATATTTGACCAGGGATCTCACCCTGTAGTAAAAAGTGAAGACCTGCGGGTGGGGATTCACATGGTAGTTGGCCAAAGGGCAGGGCCGTAGCTATAGGGGTTGCAGAGGTAGCAGTCGCTACCCGGCCCTGCAGCCTAAGGGGGCCTAAAACCCGTCCTGTCACATAAGGAGATACCAGCATTGTAAGTGGCACATTGTAACTGGGGGGCCCCATTTCACTTTTTGCACTAGGGCCTTTGAACTTCAAGTTACACCTCTGCCAAAGGGTCCTTTCTCTTGCTCAAGAGACTGAAAGAGGGTGAATGCATTGAATATGGAAGACCCTGGTCAGAGGGTTTTTATGTTCACTATATACAGGGATGTACTGTGACATTACAGGATAATGTTCGGAGTATGCCGAGGGATAGAAGATTTACTTCTTTAGAAAACTATGTAATCTTCTTCCTCTGGAAGAGGTCAAGCCCGACAATTTTGCATTTACCGGCTAAAATGGGTTTGGCAAAGGAGAAGGAATACGTTGAGACACCAATTTGCAAGGGGTCAGTTGCCTGAGGAGTGGTAGTGAGGGCCAGTTAAGGTCAAATACTGGTTCAGACATGGTGGCCTCGGTGTGCTTTATAGGCAGAGAAAGAAAGCAAGAGGCAGAATACAAGAGTTATATGCAGTCATGTACAGTAGCTGTAGAGTGGGTCCAAAGGATCAACTCCACTGGTGGGCCCCAGTAATCAATTCCATTGATGGGCCCCAAGAATCAAAGCCACTGGTGGCCCAAAGAATCAACTCCACTGGTGGGCCCTAAGAATCGACTCCATTGTTGGGCCCTAAGAATCAACTCCACTGGTGGCCCTAAGAATCAACTGCACTGGTGGGCCCCAAGAATCAACTCCACTGGTGGGCCCCAAGAATCAGCTCCACTGGTGGGCCCAAGAATCAACTCCACTGGTGGGCCCCAAGAATCAAACTCCACTGGTGGGCCCTAAGAATCAACTCCCACTGGTGGCCCCAAGAATCAGCTGCACTGGTGGGCCCTAAAGAATCAACTCCCACTGGTGGGCCCAAGAATAAAGCTCCACTGGTGGCCCAGATGGGACTGTTCACCGGCTTATTTGCCGAAGGATTGGCGGTATCCCCGGATTTCAATTATTGGCGCCAATCAATTACTGGAGGTCATTATGGTAAATCCACTTGGCTCAAGATCAACAGTGGATGCCCCAGATCAACTCCTGTGCCCCCGGCAAATCCGCCGCGGGGAGAAAGTGACATCACATATTTACCGGACGCGCCGTAAACAACATTGTTGGGGGGCGCGCCCCCGCCGCTCCGGCCCGCCCCCTCCCCCCTTATCACGCGATTTGTGGCCAAACGCTCACAAATCCATGGGAATAACGTGTGAACAGGGCCTAAATCACTGCACTGGGGGCCCTAAAAATCACGACGCGGGCCCAAGAATCACTCCACGGGGCCCGGGGTTAACTTCATGATGGCTTCAGACACTTAACGGTAGCCCAGATTAACTCCTGGGGCCCCAAGATCAATTCACTGGATCATAAAAAAATCCATCTGGCTCAAGTCAACTCAACTGGTGGGCCCCAAGGATCAACTTCGCTGGTGGGCCCCAAGGATCAACTCAAGTGGTGGGTCCCAGAAACAACTTCACTGGTGGGCCCCAAGGATTAACTTCACTAGAGGGCCCTAAGGACAAACTCCACTGCTTGGCTCCAAAGATCAACTCAGCTTGTGAGCCCCAAGGATCAACTGCACTGGTGGGCCCCAAGGATCAACTCAATTGGTGTGCCCCAAGGTTCAGCTCACCTGATGGGCTCCATAAATAACTTCACTGCTGGGTCCGAGGCACCCTAGTCCAATACTGGCCATATAACACAAGGGGTCCATTTTGATTTTGCTGTACGACCCCTGTCTCATTACTATTTCCCGTCTCATCCACAGTAAATTCTTTTTACTTGGTTTCCAGTCAGGAGGCTGATAAATGAGTTTTGTTTTTAATGAATCTTCCTTCCTTCTGATGCATAGTCAGACACTGGGATTCGCTTGAGTCAGACCTTTTGCTTCTGTCAAGCTGTAGACTCCCATCCCATCTGGTAGCCCCGGTGATCGATGTGTCCGTGCCTTGAGAGTGTTACTGTGCTCTACTTCCGAATGCAGTCAGTGATCATTTGTTATCTCATTGATTCTTATTTAATACATCAACAGCGTCGGCAAAATGAAAAGACAGGAACCCAGAAGAAAATGTATGACTTTCATCACAGGGATTGTCCAGACGGCACATAACACCCTGCCATGTCTGTCTCCATTTCGTAGGGGAGGGGGAGGGGAGAATTGAACCCCTTGGGTGCAGTCACAGCAACGTTCACCCCTAGAGTCAGACACTTTGCGTGAATCTCGGAGTGTGAGGGTGCAAGTAACCTTATCTAGCAGACTATTTACTAGTACTGTATCTCATTTACAAATGCTCACTGTGTGCAGAGGCCTCGTGCGTAGGCGAATCCTCTGGAAATTGCAGTCTCTGGAAATGTCTGGTTTAAAAATGGACAAATCTGGATTCCTTTTATTCATCTTCTTCTCTGCAAAGTTCCAAGAAATGCACAAATACAGCAGTATTTGGGTCCATGGCCAAAGAAAATATGATGCACAGATACAGTATGGCCGATCAAAAATGGTGTGCATGCAGGCGAGAAGAGACATCCAAGGAAAAAGCCACAAAAACAGGAGAAAACTGTTCCAAAATTTTTTTAGAATGAAGGTCTGTTCACACTAACATCATGGCTTCCATTCATGAAGGGGTCATCTCACAAAAGTAATCCGTTTTAAATAGTACCGTAGCAATCAAATGAGTGTGGTACCCTACTCTGTGACCACCACCATCGCCATCATGACTTCCATTCTTATAGGTGTCATACCACAAAAGTAATCCGTTTTAAATATTACTTTAGAAATCAAATGAGTGAGGTACCCTAATCTGTTACCACAACTATAATCATAATTAATTCCATTCTTAAAGTGGTAATCCCAAAAAAGTAATCCGTTTTAAATAGTACCGTAGCAATCAAATGAGTGAGGAACCCTACTCTGTGACCACCACTATCACCATCATGACTTCCATTCTTAAAGGGGTTGTCTCCTTTTTACATAATTGCAATTATCTGAACGAGAGACCCTACTCTATGACCACCATAATGACCATAATGGCTTCCATTCCTAAAGGGCTCATCCCACAGATATAATCCCGTTAAAAAGAACAATAAAATGAGTGAGGTACCCTACTCTGTGACCACCACTATCACCATCATGACTTCCATTCTTAAAGGGTCATCTCCTTTTTACATAATTGCAATTATCTGAGCGAGTGACCCTACTCTATGGCCACCATAATGACCATAATGACTTCCATTCCTAAAGGGCTCATCCCACAAATATAATCCCGTTAAAAAGAACAATCATATGAGTGAGGGGCCCTACTCTGTGACCACCACTATCACCATCATGACTTCCATTCTTAAAGGGGTCATCTTCTTTTTACATAATTGCATTTATCTAAATGAGAGACCATACTCTATGGCCACCATAATGACCATAATGACTTCCATTCCTAAAGGGCTCATCCCACAAATATAATCCCTTTAGAAATAACAATCACATGAGTGAGGGGCCTTACTCTATGCAGACTTCTATGACCATTATAGTCTCCATTCTTAAAGAGGTCCTATTAGAGCAGGGACCATCGTTGGCTTCTATTCATATAGGGGGTGTCTCACAACAGTAATCTCTTTAAAACAGAACCAATCATCTGAGTAAGAGGCCCTACTCTATGACCACCTCTGCGACCATCATGGCTTCTATTCACAAAGGGGCATCTCATAAAAGTAATTATATGAGCAAAAGACCCTAGTTTATGACCACTATGCCACTATGACCATCATGGCTTCCATTAATACAGTGGGGTGTCTCACAAAAGTAATCCCTTTTAAGCAGAAGCAATTATATGAATAAGAGACCCTACTCTATGACCACCTCTATGATCATCATGGCTTCCATTCATACAGTGAATCCCTTTTAAACAGAAGCAATCATATGCATGAGGGACCCTAATCTGTGACCACCTCTATGACCATCATGGCTTCCATCCTTAGAGGGGTCGTTTTGCCCATAAATTCCAATAGGATTGAGATCAGGGCTTTGTGATGGCCACTCCAAAACATTGACTTGGTTTTCCTTAAACCACTTAGTAATCAGTTTGGCAGTAGCTTCGGGTCATTGTCCATTTGGAAGCCCTATTTCCACCCAAGCTGTAATTTCCTGGCTGATGTCTTGAGATGTTGCTTCAGTATTGCCACATAATCTTCTTTCCTCATGATGCCATCTATTTTGTGAAGGGCACCAGTCCCTCCTGGAGCAAAACAACCCCACAACATGATGCTGCAACCCCCGTATTTCATAGTTGGGATGGTGTTCTTAGGCTTCCAAGCTTCTCCCTTTTTCCTCCAAACGTAACGATGGACATTATAGCCAAGCAGTTCAATTTTAGTTTCGTCAGATCACAGGACATATCTCCAAAAATGTAGGTCTTTGTTCCTGTGCATTTGCCAACACTAATCTGGCTTTTCTATGATTCTTTTGTAGTAATGGCTTCTTCCTGACAGAGCGGCCTTTTAGCCCATGTTGATACAGAACTCATTTCACTGTGGATAATGAGACAAACTTTACCAGCTTCCGCCAGCATCTTCACAAGGTCTTTTGCTTTTGTTCTTGGGTTGATATGCACATGTCGGACCAAAGCACGTTCATCTCTGAGACACAGAACCCATCTCCTTCCTGAGCGGTATGATGGCTGGACATTCTCGTCTTGTTTGTACTTGCATAAAATTGTTTCTACAGATGAATGGGTCATCTTCAGGTATCTGGAAATTGCACCCAAGTATGATCCAGACTTGTGCAAGTCCACAATTCTCTTCCTGATATCTTGGCTGATTTCTTTAGACTTTCCCATGATGTTACACATAGAAGCAATGTGTTTCTGGTGTGCATGAAAATACATCCACAGTTGTGTCTCTAATTCAGATGTTGCCAATAAACCTATCAAAAGCTTCCAAAGACCTGACCTCATCATATGGCTGGTCCCAGATTGTGTAAAGGCGGAGTAATCCCAATGTATGGAAACTTCTGACTTTGCAGAAAGTAATAAAAATGCCTTAAAAATTCTCACTCTCGTTTTCTGGCATTTGGCAAATATAAATAATTTTAGTTCCTAATTGACCTAAAACGAGGAAGATTTATTCTGATTTCATGTCAGAGAGTGAGAAAAACCTGCAGATGGGGCTTTTTATGTAGTGGATGGAAACTTCTAGTTTCAACTGTATATACCATATACAGGATGAGTCAAAAGTCCCAGGACACCCTTTTATTTCAGAAACAAAACAGCAAGTAATGGGTGAGGAGGAATATCTTTTAGGCTATGTCCGATTGAAAAAACTTGCCCTTGATCCAATATTGCGGCTTTCAAGATGGCGACCGTGTTCCGAGCATAGCCTAAAAGATATCTTCTTTACCCATTACCTGCTGGGGTATTCAGATAGGTCATTGTCCATTTTGTTTTTGAAATTAAAGGGTGTTCTGGGACCTTTGACTCACCCTATATATATAAATACAGACATATATATGTATATATAGGAAGCGAGATGATGGACCCTTACTTGAACATCAAGAAGACCAAGATCATGATGACCACCAAAAAAGTCCATGTAGAGATCAGCAATAAAGAACTAGAAGTAGCCGACCGCTTCTTGGATCTTCTTGGCTTTTTCTTGGAAACCTTATAGATCCAGGTGATGGTTCAACATCAAGCGTCGATTAGCGCTGGGTTGTGCAGCCATGGATCAAATATGGAAGTGCAAGGATGTCTCAGTCACCCCCAAATGAAGACTGATCACTGCGATTGTGTAATTTGAATCATAAAAATGACTATATTTTGTGTTAGTTTTTAAATAAAACCCTATTGAAGCGTATAGACATACATGAAAAAATATACAGTTCGCACAACAAACCATAAGTGTCTCTGATCATCCAAAAAGTACATAGCTAGGAGCAATTGTGCATATTGTAGGCTGAGTGCCCCTTTAAATCTATGACCATTTTAGACTCCTTTCAGTCCATCTCCTCCCTGGACGCTTTCTATCTGCAGCTTGCTGTATTCTATCTCTGTCTGTCGCCATTGTGTCTATCTGCGCAACACACTCCTGTCATACTGCGTCTCTTACATGCTTTATTGTCCTAGCATATGACTATTTCAAGCGCCGTAAATCACTTGTCAGCAGGACTATATTCATTATACAACCCGGAGCGTGTGCTCTGGATGTGCTCGATGATTCTTATTCTCTGTGGCTCAGTGTTTCGGTGTGTGTATATGTGCATGTATACGGTGAATGCGTTGTTTTATGTTACTTACGTTGCTTATGCATTACATTAGTCTATTAGGTTACCTACATTGCCATAGAAAACCCGCTGTGTTGTACTTATCGTCATATTCCACTGTTCTACATCTGTATCTACACTACACAGTTGAGTCACATTGCTATGAATATACATATATACAGTCTCAGGATTATGATTTTACATATATAAAATTAATTAATATATATATTTAATGTGTGGTGTTTATTTTATTATATATATATATATATATAATAAAATATATATATAATTTTGTGTTATATATATATATAATATATAATATGTATTATATATATAATTATAATTAATATATATATATATATAAATAATAATAATATATAATATATTATTACACATAGTGCATATAAAAGGTAATAATAATTTGATATGGAGGCATAAATATGTGATGTTGGTATATTTGGATAAATATACTATAGTTGTTTTCTTGTTTGGGTTTAAAACATAATGTGTGAAGAACGGTATACGGACGTGTTCAGGAATGAATACGTTACCACTTTGTGTATCTACATTGAACGGATTTACACACCACAATCACTAACGTATTCAGTAAGGAAACACTGAGAGGTTTGAATGATTGTCTTTGTATCCAGTAGGACTCTTTGTCACAATTTGAAATGTATAATGGAGTTAGTGATTGGTTAAACACCTTAATGTTCAATTCATTATGCAAATAAGCCTGTAATAAAAACCCGCCAAAGTGACTTTTCAAACATGCACATCTGATGAAGCGTGGTATACCACGAGAAACACGTTAATCTTAGTTTTATTGCTTTATAGTGAAGAAATCCCTTCATTTTTTAACAAAAAAAACATTTTTTAAAAAAGAGTGTTTTTATATCGCATTCACCGGGAGCGCCGAAGCCCCTATTTTTATTTATAATCCATATATATATATATATATATATATATATATATATATATATAAGCAGTCCTTTTCTTACACTGTTCCAGCTTACATCTATTCCCTAGTTAAAACGGAGACTTATGGGCAGCTGGCACTTTAGTTCCATGTTCCACAGTAGATAGTAGCTGTGGAATGACAAGTGCCAGCATGCCACAGCAGCACATGAGGTGAAAATGAGGTGAAATCTTCTTAATCTTCTTATGGACACAGACAGCAAAACAAATGTAAAAACCCTTCACTGCACTATAAAAAAAGGAAAAAAAAACCTTTTGTGCTGGAGTTACATGTAATAAATCTACCTGTTCTAACTTACATACAAATTTAACTTGAGAACAAACCAGTCCCTATCCCGTTCGTAACCCGGGGAAAGCCTGTATCTATGTGTTTTGGGGTGTTGTGGTGTGTGTGTGGGGTGTGTGGTGTGTGTTGTATATATATAGATTGACTGTATATACACACAGTCAGTTCACATTTTATAAATGTGTTTGTGTGTATATATATAAATTTTAGATAAAATATGTAAATATGTAATACAAATTTTACATACATATAAATATTTACACACAACTATAGATATATATAAATATAAAATATTATATATATACACACAGTACATATATAGATAGATATATAGATATGTTTATATACATATTCTACATGTATGTGTCTATGGAAATATATATATATCAGTGTTTCTCAACTCCAGTCCTCAAGACCCACCAACAAGGCCAAGTTTTCAGGATTTCCTCAGTATTGCACAGGTGATGTAATTATTTTCAGTGCATTCTGTGGGAGATCCTGAAAACATGACCTGTTGTGGGTCCTAGGACTGGAGTTTAGAACCCACGATATATATGTATACATATATAAGTCTATATACACAGTCAAGCCAAATTATTATAAATTTATATTGTACAGGCATGTGTGTGTTTATATACAGTATATGGATCTGTGTGTATATTTACATATATCTGTGCATATATATACATATACACACACACAGTACAGTCCCATTATTATGACCACTTCCTACTTTTGGCATCAGCAGTGTGTAGCTCATGAATGAAGTTGCATGTGTTACACTGGCGTGGTGGGTATATAAGGTGGGTGATAGGCTCTTTGCACAAATATGCTTTGTTGCTGTTGTGGGTAAAAGGGCGATGTATCAAACTTGCAAAAAGGGATGATTAATGGCTTTCCGGGGTATTTCTAAACTGCGCAGTTCACATGCTCTTGTGGTACGAGTGCATTGTGAGTGGACAAATGGCGCCATTGTGAATAAGAGCTGTGGAAACTGCAGAGCACCACGTCCTACCACACGGCTAGAAATGTCCGATATTGGTTGAAAGAGCAGAACCAAGACTTATAAGTACTACCCTTATTCTTGGCACCTACAAGTGGGGTTAATTGGGGCCACCTGGGAGGGTTCTTTGGGCCCACCAGTGGAGTGATTTTGGGCCCACCATGGAGTGATTCTTGGGGCCCACCAGTGGAGATGATTCTTGGGGCCCACCAGTGGAGATGATTATTGTGGCCCAACAGTGGAAATGATTCTTTTGGCCCACCAGTTGAGTTCATTCTTGGGACCCACCAGTGGAGCTTATTCTTGGGGCCCACCAGTGGAGATGATTTTTGATTCCCACAAGTTGAGATGATTCCTGGGGCCCACCAATGGAGCTGACTCTGGGGGCCCATCAGTGGAGTTCATTCTTGGGTCCACTAGTGGAATTGATTCTTGAGGCAACCAATGGAGTTGATTCTTGGGGCCACCAGTGGAGCTGATTTTTGGTGTCCACCAGTGGAGTTGATACTTGGGGCCACCATCGGAGATGAGTCTTTGTGCCACCAGTGGAGGTGATTCTTGGAGCCCACCAGTGGAGTTGATTCTTGGGGCCACCAGTGGTGTTTATTCCTGGGGGCCCCCAGTGAGTTGATTCTTGGGGGCCACCAGTGGATTGATTCTTGGGGTCCACCAGTGGATTGATTCTTGGGCCACCATGGAGTTGATTCTTGGGGTCCACCAGTGGAGTTGATTCTTGGGGTCCATCAGTGGAGTTGGTTCTTGAAGTCCACCAGTGGATTTGATTCTTAGGGTCCCCCAGTGGAGTTGATTCTTGGGGCCACCAGTGGATTTGATTCTTGGGGCCACCGGTGGAGTTGGTTCTTGTGGCCACCAGTGGAGATGATTCTTGCAGCCCACCCTACAGCTACTGTACATAACTGCACATGACTCTTTCTTTCTTCCTGAAGAGCAGCTCCAGCTCTTTCATGCCTAGGGGCCTGCCAAGGGTTTCCCCCTATATCAAGTTTAATACTGTACTTTGGATTTGGATCAAACCAATCATAGGAAAATCATACAACAAATCAGAGCCAAACCTACTCCAACCCAAAGTGCAACACTAACCGAGACTGACCTCCCTGGGTCTGGACTGGCTTTGTATGTTGGTATCTTTTGGGCAGTGTTTGGCGGTATTCTTTATGCACAGTATGGCACCATATGGGTACTGTATAGCAGAATCATCCATTGCGTACTGCTGTCCTTTGTGCACAGCTTGGTCGAATAGGAAGGGCTATTGTAAGATGTTTCCAGCAGTCCCATGAAAACCACACAGAACCCATTGTGATACAGTGATTGGTTTTGCCAGTGATAAAGCGCTGGGCTCCATCTGCGCCGCTCCCATGTGGAAGCCTCGGGAGGTTATTACGTCTGCACATATATGATCCCGTTTTATGGCCTCATGCTTTTCTATGATTAATGTGCTGTCTTAGCAAGCAGCTTGCAAGCACAATATAGGGGAAGCGCAGGCAACAAAGATATCTCACAGCGGGGAGCAAGAAACACAAAGCAGCACTGTCAGGTCTTGCAGATAAATACGGGA
>JAODAL010024333.1:0-60768 GCA_025379985.1 Phyllomedusa bahiana | reverse complement strand
TGAGGTTTTACTTTACGGGCGTTTTAGAGCCAATACCAAATTTTGGGTTCAGGCACCACCTTAAACCCTGGTTGGCTGTTCTTCTGGGTCATAAAATTACAGGGAAGTTTTAGACCCAAAATACCAAAAAGGGTTGGTCAGGCCCCATTTTTTTCCCCTGGTCTGGCTGTTCGTTTTGCGGGTTTCATACTTGCGGGGCATTTGTAGAACCAATACCCAAGTCTGGCTCGGGCCCACCACCTTTACCCTGGTCGGGCTGTATTTTCTGCGGTCTACAAACAGGGCAGTTTTAGAGCCAATACTCAAGTCTGGGTCAGGAAAAAAACCTTTTTCCCCGGGGTCTGTTCTTCTCCCAAGGGGTTCATACATCCCGAGCAGTGTAGAGACAAAAAACCACAAGTTGGTCAGGCACCTTTCCCTTTGGCCCAAGCTGTTCTTGGCGGGTCATACTTTTAACAGGGCAGTGTGGGAGAAAATACCCAATTTTTGGGCCCCGGCACCCCCTTTACCCGGGGTCGTTTTTCTGCAGGTCATACATAAAGGGCAGGGGGTAAAAACCAATCCCACAATTTTTTGGCTTGGGGAACCCCCTTTCCCCGGGTTTTGGGTTTTCCAAAATTTTCTGCGATGAGGTTTGGCCTCAAAAAATTTTTAAATATGTCTAAGCCTACAAATGTGTTGCGACACCCCCAGAACGCCCCAAATATTTGCTGCATTAGAAAGTTTTGGCGCTGGGGTTCTTTTGGGGCCAAAAGTTTGGACGGGAAACATTCCTACATATGACGGGGCTAAAAAAATTTTTTTTTGGCCAGCAAATTGGCAAAAAACATGCCCCTAAAAAGGGCCTTTCCCAGTTTAAAATTTTTACAATTTTTTATTTTTAAAATAGTTTTTTCGTTGAAAATGGGGTTTAAAACATTTAATTAACATTCTAGACCAAGGGCGACCTGTATGTATGGGGCTGCCCCCAGTTTTTCTGATGCCCTTTCAGCCCAAAAATAAGGGTTGACCCCTACCCCTCTCAATGTATGAGAAGGCCCCCACCCCAAATTTTTTAGGTGCCCCTATGGGGGGCCTGCGGCACTTTTTTAAAGGGCCCAGATTTCAGAGGGGGGCACTAAAACCCAAAACTTAGTACCTTTTAAATTCCCTTCAGGGGTTTTAAATTTCCAAAGGCGCATTACTGGGGGAAAAAGGTTTTAAGACCCAACTTTAAAAAGGAGTTTCCCCTGAGCCTAAAAGTTTTCGTTTTGCAGCTAGAAACGAAAAATTTTAGGGCCCCAACAGTAAAAAAACAGGTTAAAAGGACTATAAAAAGGATCTAGCCCCAAAAAATACAAAAAATGGGCCTTATTTTTCCCATTATTATGCAGTCCCTATTTTGATGCTATATTAGCAAAGATGCCCGGGCGGTTGGCTTTTGGGTTTCCCACTTTCTTTTTAAAAAATTGGGGCCACATTCAAAACTTAATTCAGGGGGGGGCCTTTAATTTTAAATAAAACCCTTTTTTTAAAAACCTTTTTTTTTTTAAAATAGCATTTTGGGGTTTGATTTTCCCTTCAATAAAATTTTTTTTTATATATTTTCTTGTTTGAATTTCTCTGGATTTTTTCCCTTAAATCTTTTAAAACCATTGTGATTTTGCATTATTTGAGTCAAGGGTTTGGGGGGTATCTTTTGGGGTTTCCCCCCCCCCCAAAGGTTTTTTTTTTTCTCTCCGGGCCCATTTTATTTGTTGGGACTGTGTATGGGCCTTTATCATAGAAGGGTTATTCTCTCCGGGTTTGTTTCCCGGGGTTTCCATCATTTGTGGTTTTGCTTTTTTTTGCGTTTTTACATTTGTTTCCACCCCCTTTCTATGAGAAAGAGCTTTTTATCATGGGGAAAAGTGCCCGTTTTTTTGGAAAAAGGCTTAATTTTTTTTAAATGTTTTGAAAAAAAAGGATTGTTTTTTATTTTAAATTGTTTTTCTCACGGGGTTCGGGGCCCTTTTTTCATGTTTTTGGGTTTTTGTTTTAAAGGGGTTCTGGGATATGGACCATTTACAGGGGGAAAAATACTTTTAAGGCTTTTAAAGTTACACGGGATCCCTTTAAATTTTTCCCTAATAAATTAAATTTTGGGAGGGAAACTATATGCTTTTTTTAAGTTTTTTTTTTTTTTTCCCAGTTTCAGGGTTTTTTCCCATTCGTGAGTTTATCTGGGGGGACTGGGTTTTTGAGCAAATTTTTAAACGAAAAAGTTGAAATGGGGCAAGGTTTTTTTTTTGGTGATCAAAAAATTTCCCATTCTGCGAAAAATTTAAAGGGTTTAAAAAATCTGTGAAATATCTATTAAGACCCCGCCTTTTTTTGGGGCGTTTCCCTGAAATTTTTTGGCGGCAGAAAATTCAGTTTAAAGGATAGAGCGGGTGGGGATTTTGTGTGGGCTTTCATGACTGGGAGGGTTTTATGTTTTTAAATTGGCGGGAAAAACCCACATGCCCTTTGGTTTTAAACCCATAGAACAGCTTTTCCGGTTAAACCCTTTTAGTGTCTTTTCAGGGTTTCTTTGGAATGGGGTGCGCTTTTGTTGTTTTCCAAAAAAAAAGCTAAAGCAAAAATTTATTTCTATTTCTGACAGAAAAAAAAATTTATATTACCCGTGACCCTTTCCCCAATTTAGTTAGATTAGAGATTTGAAGATTTTATGTTGTTAGCTAGAGAATTTTAAAGCAGCATCTACCGCTGTAAAGTCACGGGGGGGAGCAGGGGGGGGGGGGGCACGCGGGCGAACACAGACAAGCTCTATCATTAAAGAACACTGGATAAAGTCACCAAGACTTAGTGTGGGACATTGCACTGCAATATGTTTATTATTAACAGTTTTGCTATTGAAATATTTCTGGATATTGGGCAGCCTGAAACTTATATTGGATTCACATCATTTCTAGTAACTCCCGGTCTCTTTGTTAGGTGCAAAATCCACTTTTATTATCAGTATACATTTCAGATAGGTGTTCATTTTCAATTTTTACCATTCCACCTGTGTTGATATATCCACTTGCAGTTAAATTACAATCCAGCAATCTTGTAGTCAGCACAGGTTGTTTGTTGCCAAAAATACGTGTATCATACGAAAAATAAGCGGGATACGTTGTTTTTTGACTTTTGCGCACCCAGCTTTGTTCCCTTGAGCAGCATCACGTAAATCTTAAAAACAGCAATTCTATTTCCCACAGGTGAATTGAAAGGTGCAAAAAAATACCGTTTATTATATCAAAAAAAAACAGATACGTGTTTTTTGTTTTGGCCCCCAGCTTTTTTTCATTGACGCAGCATCCACGTAAATCTTATAAAACATCAATTCTATAGTCATCACAGGTGAATTGAAAGGTGGAAAAAAAAACCGTGTATTATACGAAAACTAAACGATACGTGTTTTTTGACTTTTGCGCACCCAGCTTTGTTCATTGACGCAGCATCCACGTAAATCTTAAAACAGCAATTCTAAGTCCACCACAGGTGAATGAAAGGTGCAAAAAAATACCGTGGTATTATACGAAAACATAACAGATACGTGTTTTTGCTTTTGCGCACCCAGTTTGTTCTTGACGCAGCATCCACGTAAATCTTAAAACAGCAATTTTTTATAGTCACCACAGTGAATTGAAAGGTGCAAAAAAATACTGTTTTATTTTTCGAAAACATAACATTACAGACATACAGACTCCTTTTCCCGGCATTTTTTTAATTCTGGGGGTCAGACAGGTTTAATGGTCTTACTGCGGTCCAGGACCGGTATAGTCAATGTCCAGTGAAAAACTAAAATGGTGGTTGAAAAGACTCCTTTTTCCGGCACTTTTTAAATGTGGGGGTCATGCAGGTTGGGGTCATGTGTGGCCCAGGACAGGTATAGTCAATGTCCAGTAAAAACTAAAATGGGGGGTTGAAAAGACTCCTTTTTCGGCACTTTTTAAATGTGGGGGTTTCATGCAGGTTTGGGGCTCTGCTGGGGCCCCAGGACGGGGATAGTCAATGTCCGTGAAACTAAAATGGTGGTTGAAAGACTCCTTTTTCCAGCCTTTTTAAATGTGGGGGTCATGCGGGGTTTGGGGGGCTCATGCTGTGGCCCAGGACAGGTTTTAGTCAATGTCCAGTGAAAACTAAAATTGGTGGTTGAAGACTCCTTTTTCCGGCACTTTTTAATCTGGGTCATGAGGTTTGGGGCTCAGTGTGGCCAGGAAGGTATTGTCAATGTCCAGTGAAACTAAAAGGTGGTTGAAAGACTCCTTTTCCGGCACTTTTTAAATGTGGGTTCATGCAGGTTTGGGGTCATGCTGTGGCCAGGACGGTATAGTCAAGCCCAGTGAAATAAATGGTGGTTTTGAAAGGACCCCTTTTTTCCCAGCATTTTTAAATGTGGGGGTCATGCAGGTTTGGGGCCCCTGCTGTGGCCCAGGACAGGTATAGTCAATGTCAGTGAAACTAAAATGGTGGTTGAAAGACTCCTTTTTCCGGCACTTTTTAATCGGGGGGTCATGCCAGGTTTTGGGGTCATGCTGTGGCCCAGGACAGGTATAGTAAAATGTTCAGTGAAACTAAATGGTGGTTGAAAGGACTCCTTTTTCCGGACTTTTTAAATGTGGGGGTCATGCTGGTTTGGTGCTTTTGGTGTGGCCCTGGACAGTTATAGTCAATGTCCTTTGAAACTAAAATGGTGTTTTACAGACTCCTTTTTCCGGCACTTTTTAAATGTGGGGGTCTTGCGGGTTTTTGGGGCTATGCTGGGGCCCCAGGACAGGTATAGTCAATGTCCAGTGAAACTAAAATGGTGGTTGAAGACTCCTTTTTCCGGCACTTTTTAATGTGGGGGTCATGCAGGTTTGGGGTCATGCGGGCTTTCCCGGACAGGTATAGTCAATGCCCAGTTCAAGTAAGATGATGGTTCAAATCATACTCCCTTCTGGCACTTTTTAATTTGTGGGTTGATGCAGGGTTAAGGGCATGCTGTGGTACAAGACGGGATAATTTGAAATGTTTTTTTTGTTTTTTTTTTCTGTGGCTTTTATAACCCTAGTGTGTTGTCTAAGATGTAGCAGGTATTCCATTTGGACTGTTGTAGAATGTTAAATTCCAGCTTCTCCAAGCCTGTTTTGGTTTGTAAGAATGAAGGTGTTGTTTCTCTCCCATAGACTTTAATGGTCAATCGCTCATAATCGACTGTTCACTATCGAAAAACCTTATCGATGGTGGCCGACTATTGACTATCGTCCGATGTCGATAGCCAACGTAATCGCTCAACACTATCTGAGACCTTATCACAGTCCGTATAGTATTCCTGCATTTGCTTGATGACAATAATAGTAAATAAAAATAATAATAATATAAAATGCATTTATTATGCAGCAGAATAGGTTCGTGCTTTAGCATTAACGATGTGTTTCAAAAACCTAGCTATCTTTTAAAACAAACTGTGCATTATATTGTTCTATTAACCTACACAATAGACAATATATTATCTCATTTGTGTTATGTTATTTATTGCAGCTTTATTCATTTCCCAACTGAAAAGTTTTATTTTTGTCACATGCACGACCCCAGCTGAGAACCTGGATGACATTTAACCTTCCAGCAATCAATAGACCTTGGACATTGGGATTGTGTGCGAATCAGTCTAGCACAATGTTGTGTCCTTGGTGTTGATAACATGCTGGAGCGTATTGCATTCTATACTGTTTAGTTACCGAATATAACAATAACAACGACATCACAGAAAGTTAATCCTAACAGACAACACAATTGGCAATTATTTTGGTCATCAAATAGCATTAAATACCTTGAAGGAGCCGATCACTTGAGCTCGATTTTTTAA
Source organism: Phyllomedusa bahiana (assembly GCA_025379985.1). Lineage (NCBI taxonomy): Eukaryota > Metazoa > Chordata > Amphibia > Anura > Hylidae > Phyllomedusa > Phyllomedusa bahiana. Next base: position 54,914 of record JAODAL010024333.1, on the reverse strand, counting down.
AACTAATGTCTCTAGATGTATGTACAAAAAAACAACTAGGCTGGATCATACCAAATATTGTAACCATCAATAAAATAATTATTAGCAAAACTGTACGGCTTAAAGAACTTATTTTAAAACATTTTAAAGTAAATTTTTAATGGTCTAAGAGGCCGGTAGATAACGTGTGTTTGTGACAGGCGGCTTTAGGTTCCTCTAGCTTCTGTTGCTTAAGAGTAAATGGCCACAAAGGGTGGCTAGTGTTGATCGAACCATTTAAGAAAAGTTACATTCGAGTCGAACATCTCGATTTTCTTGAACTCGAACCAAACCGAACATTTTACTGTTCGTTCGAGTAAAAGTTCGAGTTTGACATGCCGTTCGAGATGCTATTTTAACAGTTTTCAGTACCTTTCTGCACTTTTGACGGCCATCCACTCAAGTGTCAAAAAGTCACCGCTGAGGTGTAGGGCTCTCATTGGCTGCTAAAATCTCATGACCATGTTACATATATTTCACTGTTTTGCCTTGTGAACGACATTTTCAGCTCACTCTCTGTACTGTACAGACTGCTCTTAGTTAGTTAGATAGCATTCTCTTCTCAATAGACAGCAATAGTTAGGGAGTTTGGCATTGCTGGCTGCATCTTTCCCACACCCAGAAGCAGAGTTGTAACTTGAAGCTCCAGGGCCTTAGTGCGAAAAGTGAAATGGGCCCCCAGCTACCATGTGCCCCTGGTATCTCCTTATGTGGCAAGAGGACTTTTGGGCCCCCTTAGGCTGCAGGGCCCGGTAGCGACTGCTACCTCTGCACCCCCTGTAGCTACACCCCTGCCCAGAAGCTGTTATTTGGCTACATTTCACAAAACGCACAACTCTCATATACATGGATATATATTATACAGATTGCTTGGATTTGTTAAATCATACTCAGTGCCCAAAAGTTCAATTTTTGCAGTATTAGGGGTGAAATCATTTTATATCATATTTAGAGATGGGCGAATTTCCCGAAATTTGTTTCGTTCACTTCGCCGAATTTCTCGGCAAAAAATAAACTTCGTTCCGAATTACTTCGGGACGAATCACGTTAAAAAACAGCTTTTCCAGGCTGCACAGAGCCCGAAGGGTGCTGTAGAACGTTGTGCATGCTTAAATATGCAGAGGGAGCTTGGGGTTTTGGGCTTCATACAATGTTGTGTTTTAGTTTTGACACGCACATGACTGCGCCCCTTTTAGAATCGCTTCACTATAAAATTCCCTGGGCACTTAAGAGGGCAAAAATGACCAAAAAAACTGATGCGGGAATGTTGCTGATAAATTCAAAGCCAGAGAAAGTGGAAAAAAACAAGCTGAGGGCTCAGGTGGCAAACTCAGTGACAGAGTGTGGAGGTGACGGCGGGCAGCCAGCAGCATGAGGTCAGAGAGTGGCACAATGATATTTTTGGAGGTGGGAAAAAAAAAGGAATAGGCCACATAGTGGCACAATGACAAAGTGTGGAGGTCACGGCAGCAGCAGCATGAGGTCAGGACAGTGGCACAATGACACAGTGGTAGGTCACGGGGAGCCCACAGCAGCACATGAGGTCAGACAGTGGCACAGTGACCCCAGTGTGTAGGTCACGGGGATCGCAACAGCAGCAAACATGAGGTCAGACAGTGGCACAATGACACAGTGTGTAGGTCACGGCAGCGCCACGCAGCAGCATGAGGTCAGACAGTGGCTCAATGACACAGTGTGTAGGTCACGGCATCAGCAACAGCCCCGCAGCATGAGGTCAGACAGTGGCACAAGACACAGTGTGTAGGTCACGGCAGCAGCCACAGCAGCAGCATGAGGGTCAGGGGCAGTGGCACAAAGAACACAGTGTGTAGGTCACGGCAGCAGCACAGCAGCCCGCATGAGGTCGACAGTGGCACAATGACACAGTGTGTAGGTCACGGCATCAGCCACGCAGCAGCATGAGGTCAGGGCAGTGGCACAATGAAAAGTGTGTAGGTCACGGCAGCAGCCACAGCAGCAGCATGAGGTAGACAGTGGCACAATGGGCACAGTGTGTGTAGGTCACGGCATCAGCCCACAGCAGCAGCATGAGGTCAGACAGTGGCACAATGACACAGTGTGTGGTCACGGCAGCAGCCACGCAGCAGCTGAGGTCAGACAGTGGCACAATGACATTCTGGAGGTGGCAAAAAAAGGAGTAGGCCCAGAGTGTGGACAAATGAACAGTGTGTTGGTCAACGGAGGCAGTAACAGCAGCAGCATGACGGTCGAACAGTGGCACACAATGACACTCAGGTGTAGGTCAGAGCAGCAGCCACAGCTGCAGCATGAGGTCAGACAGTGGGCAACAATGAACAGTGTGTTGGTCAACGGCAGCAGTCACAGCAGCAGCATGCAGGTCAGACAGTGGCACAATGACCACAGTGTGTAGGTACGGCAGCAGCCACAGCAGCAGCATGAGGTCATACGTACACATGACAGCAGTGTGGTGGGCAACGGCAGCAGACACTGCAGCAGTATGGGGTCAGACTGTGCGCAACCAATTACATTCTGGAGGTGGCAAAAAACAGGAGTAGGCCACAGAGGTTGGGACAATGACACAGTGTCGGTGGTACGCAGCAGACCGCAGCAGCATGATGGTCAGACAGTGCTCAATGACACAGTGTGTAGGTCCGCCAGCGCAAGCATGAGGTACAGACACAGTGGCAACCATTGACCATTCTGGAGGTGGCAAAACAGTACGTAGGCCACAGTCGTGCACATGACAGAAGAGTGGAGTGACGGCGGCAGCAGCATGAGGTCAGGGACAGTGCACAATGACATTCTGGAGGGGGCAAAAACTGGAGTAGGCCACAGAGTGGCACAATGGAAAGAGAGTGAGGTGACGCAGCAGGAGCAACAGCATGAGGTTCAGAGAGTGGCACAATGACAGTGTGGAGGTCACGGAAGCAGCCTCAGCTGCAGCATGAGGTCTGACAGTTGCACAATGGACAGTGTGTGGGAGGTGGGAGGCAATACCAGTCCTGGTAAAGATGGTTGGTGGCAGTTGGAAAACTGTCAGCAGATGTGTGGCATTCAGGCGGGTGGCGTCATCAGAATAGTAGGCTGAGGCAGGTAGTTTCGACCCAGGACTATTTCTCACAGTTTGGGTGAGGCGTCATGGCTGATGTAGTCTGACACTAAGGCATGTGTGTGGAAATTCTGGCCGATCCACGCTGATTCATCTTGACAAAGGTCCGTCGTTCCCATTTCCCGGGACAAGCGGGTTCTCCCTTGGGGTAGCAGATGGCCCCCGCCGCAATGAACAACCGACTCTGATGCCACACTGCTGGCCGGGCATGGACAGCTTCTCCACTGCAAAATCGGCAAGTTGCGGCCACACATTCCAGTGGCTGCCCAGTAGTCTAGCGGATCTTCTAAACTGGGGTGGCAGAGTGCTTTCAAGTAGGACACACCCTGTTGGTTTCAGGGTCTGCTCTAGGTCCTGCTGATGGCTGGCGACTGCCCTCCTCACTAGGCGGGTGAAGGAAGCTGCTCATCAGTGACTCCAGACTTAGGTTGCTGCTGATGGAGCTGGTACTGCTCCTACCCCCCCCGCTTCCCTCAGCAGCGCGGAAGAACCCCCCGGTCCGACCGGAAAGGAGGGATGATGCCGCACAGAGGCAGCGGCCAACTGACTACGGAGGATTTCCCTATAGTATTTGAGTTTGTCCTCCCTCTCAATAGCTGGGAAAAAGGCTCCCATTTTGGACCGGTAGCGAGGGTCCAATAGGGTGGAGAGCCAGAAGTCATCCCTCTGCCGGATGCTGACTATTCGGCTGTCACTAGCCAGGCAAATCAGCATGCTGCGGGCCATCTGCACAAGTGACCCCGAGGGACTCCCTGCCTCCATCTCACTGTATACTGCCACGGTGCTTGCGGGTCATCTGCCTCGTCTTCCTCATCTCCATCTACCTCCTCCAGCTGCTCCTGCTCCTCCTCTCTTGTCACCTGGGTAGAAAATCCACTCATTTCACCAGACAATGCTTCTGCTCCAATGTCCTCCTCCCCTCCTCCATTTCAGTCCCCACCGGACTCATGTGGCCGCGAGATGTAGTCGCCACGTCTCCAGTCCCCTGCCCAGACAGATTTTTCAGCATCTGTTCCAGGACATGAAGCAGTGGAATGATGTTATTCATCCCGTAGTCCTGGCGACTGACAAATAACGTGGCCTCCTCGAATGGCCTCAACAAACGGCAGGTGTCACGCATGAGCTGCCACTGGCTGACATCAAAGTTACACAGGGGAGTACTCCTGTCCGCCTGGATCATCAAAAATCGTTAATGGCCTTTCTCTGTTCATACAGTCGGTCCAACATGTGCAGGCTGGAATTCCAACGGGTGGAAACATCGCATATCAGAGTGTGTTGGGGAGGCCGTTCTGCCGCTGCAACTCGAGGAGGGTGTTCCTGGCTTTGTAGGAATGGATGAAGTGCATGCACAGTTTCCTGGCCATTTTCAGAATCTTCTGAAGATCGGTGGAAGACTTCAGGAACCTTTTCACAACCAGATTGAACACGTGCGCCATGCAGGGCGCATGGACCATCCCTCCTCGGTGCAGCGCAGACACCATGTTCCTCCCATTGTCCGTCACCATGGTTCCGATTTGCAGTTGGCGCGGAGAAAGCCACACATCGATTTCTTGCTGCATGACGCGGAGCAGTTCCCCCCTGTGTGACTTCGTTCGCCGAGGCAAGCCAGGTGTAGAACTGCGTGACACCGCTGTGCCCTACACATGTGGTATGATGGAGCAGTACTTGTGGAGGCTGAGATGGTGGTGGAGGAGGAGGAGGCGGACATTGGCGCAGGAGCCGCAGTTTGACAACGTGGAGGAGAAAGCGGCGTCTCCTGTCCAAGTTGTTGGTGTGCCTGGGCAGGAAGCACATTCACCCAGTGGGCCGTAAAGGACATGTACTGGCCCTGACCGTAGTTACAGCTCCAGACGTCCGCGCTGCCGTGCACCTTGGAACAAACCGATAAGCTCAAGGACTGGCCCACCTTCTGTTCTACATATTTATGAAGTGCTGGTACTGCCTTTTTGGAAAAGAAATTACGGCTTGGAACTCTCCATCTCGGCTCGGCACAAGCCATTAGTTCTCTGAACGGTGCAGAGTCCACCATTTGGAAAGGGAGGGACTACATGACCAACAACTTGGACAGGAGCACGGTCAGCCTCTGCACCTTAGGATGGTTGGACGCATACTGTTGTCTCTTTGCAATCGCCTCGCTGAACGACTGCTGGCGCCATGAGTAGCGAGGAGCAGGAGCATCTGGACCGGGAGATGATGTCAAAGAGAAACAGCTCCTTCTACAGAGGTGGTGGAGCCTTGACTGGCTGCAATGGCATGCGTGCCACTGGGCGCTGCTGTGCTGCTGTTGCTGCGGCGGCAGGATGGACCACCACATCTGAGCCACGTTTCTCCCAGGCCACCGGATGGTGATGCTGCATCTGTTTACCGCAGGGCCGTGGTTCCCAACTTAAGCTCCCTGCCACGATTCACTTTCTGCCTACAATTCTCACATATACCATATTCGCTCCTCCGTTGTTTAGCAAAGAACTGCCACACCGCCCGAGTATCGGAATTTTACCGCCAACAGCTCCCTACTGAGTGGACTAAGCCGCCGCTGCCTCGCTGAGCGCCCCTGTGCCGCTACTTCTTGACCTGCGAAGCGGGTTTTTTACCCCCGTGGCCGCTTGGCTCCGATCCTCACACTGCTGCTATCCTGCTGACTCACGCCACAATGACACTACCACTTGCTGGCTGCGCTGCTGCCTGACGCGCAAGCTGACGCCCTCTTCGCCTGAACGATGATGAACCCTTGCCTCACCCCCGCTCCCAAGTGCGTCGGCTACATCATCATCTATTTGTGGTTTCATCGTCACTGCTGTCCTCCGGCTCAACGGTCTTGGTAAGCAGAGGGCTGACCCCTCACAATAAGACCTCCCATGCCACCTTAAATCTATACTTTCCGCCTACTGAAAGTAAGGCAGGGATATTGCCCCATTTCTTTGCTGCCAAGTAGATGCTGACTGCCCTCCTCAAATTGTACATCCTCGCTATATAGTGGCGTCTGAGCCCAGAACCACATTGTAGATCTCTGGCTGAGGGAACCGGATGGGACAGAGCTGGGGTGAGGGCCCGCTGAACCCGCTCACCAGGGCCATTGCCAACTAGGTTTGTGTCTGACGTTCCCACCGACACTTGGCTGGTGTTGTCAGATAAGTCATCTGGGGGAAGTGGATTACCTAGACAACCAATCAAAGAACCATTGGGTTGCTGAGCAATACACGGCCGCTAATGAAAGCGGCATTTGTGGCCTCCCCGAGTGACCCCTGCTGCGACACCCCCTTGCTGGGGCCCCGACCTGGTCCTGCCCGGGAATGTTTTTTGCCTCTGCCACTCGCGGGTTTTAAGAGCCTGCCACCTCCTGTCTGACATACGGGTTTGTTCCTAAAATGTACAGACACTGTTTGATAAAAAGATATCTGTATATGAAAAATTTAAAACCCTGTTTTTGGGACTCCAAATAAAACCCAGTAAAAAAGCTTGGGTAACCCTTGGAATAAATTGCGTTTTCCCCACAAATGGCAAAAAAAAAATTTGGCTGTATGTGCCTTTTAAAAAACCCCTTGTGTATTTTACTGAAAATAAAAGCACAAACAGGCTTAATTAACCTTCGGATATAAATTATTTTACAAAATTTTTCTTCTGTGGCGGTGAAAAACAAAGAATTTTTTTTCTAAAATACAATGCAGAACAAAAGCTTAAAATTAAACCCCCCGGATGTAAATTTCGCAAAAAAATGAAACAACCAAAAAAATACGGCTTTGGGAGCGTGTTTAAAAATGGCGTGTTTTCACGCTACAAAAAACCCGAGAAAAAAAATTTTAATTAACCTTCGCTTGTGAAATTTTGTACAGGGAAAAAAATTTTTTTTTTGGGGGTGAAAAAAAAGGGTTTAAAATTTTGCACCACAGCAGTAAAACAACGTTAATTTAAACCCTGGGGTGTAAATTAACGCCAAACAATTTAGCAACCACAAACTACTAGCTTTGTAGCGTGTTACAATGGGGTGTTTTTTAAAGCTAAAACAACAAAAGAAAAAATTTTAAATTAAAACCCCCCCCTTGTAATTAAAGCTTTCAGGAAAAAAAGGGATTTTTTTGGGGATGAAAGACGGGGTTTTTTTTAGGGCACCACAGCAAACAAAACAATTTCTTTAAATTTAACCCCCCGGATTTAAAAATTGGGGCCAAACAATTTTAGGCAACCAAACTCTAGCTTTGGGAGCGTGTTACAAAAGGTGTTTTTTTTTTACGCTACACAACAAGAGAAAAATTGTAATTAACCTTCCCCTTGGGGAATTATGGGTACAGGAAAAAAAGTAATTTTTTGGGGATGAAAGACGGTTTTTTTTTAGTCACCCCAAACAGCCCCAAAAAAACGCTTAATTAACCCCTTTTGGGTGTAAATTGCGCCAAACAATTGGGGCAACCACAAAAATATAGCTTTTTAGCGTGTTTTCAATGGCGTGTTTTTTACGTACACAACCAAAAGAAAAAAAATTTTAAAACCCTTTGCTTTTGAATTATGCTACCCGGAAAAAAAGTTATTTTTTTTGGGGGTGAAAACGGTTTAAATTTTTGTCACCCCAGCAGCAAAACAACGCCTTTAATTTAACCCCCGGATTTTAAAAATTTCGCCCAAAAACAATTGATCCCGCCAAAAAACTAAATAGTTTTTTAGCATGTTTTTCAATGGGGTGGTTTTTTTTCGCTACACAACAAGAAAAAAATTGAATTAAAAACCCTTTGCTTGTGAATTAAAAGTTACAGGAAAAATGTACTTTTTTTGGGGATGAAAAACGGGGTTTAAATTTTTGTCACCACCGCAGCCAAAAAAAACGCCCTTAAAATTTTCCCCTGGATGTAAATTCGCCAAAAAAATTGAGCAAAACCCCAAACTACTTGCTTTTTAGGTGTTTTCAATGGCTTGTTTTTTTTCGCTACACAACAAGGGGAAAAAAATTTTAAATTAACCTTTGCTTGTGAATTAGCTACAGGAAAAATTTATTTTTTGGCGGGGGGATAAACGGTTTATTATAGTCACCACAGCAGCAAAACAAAACCTTTTAATTTTAACCCTCCGATGTAAAATTTTGCCATTTCAAATTTAGCAACCAAAAACTACTAGCTTTTTATTTTTGTTACAATGGCGTGTTTTTTACGCCCTTTTAAAAAAAAAAAAAAACAAAAAAAAAGGGAAAAAAAAAATTTTAATTAAAACCCTTTGCTTGTGGGAAATTTTGCTAAAAGGAAAAAAAGTAATTTTTTTGGGGGTGAAAACGGTTTATTTTAAGGGCACCAAGCCGCAAAACCCAAAATTTAAATTAAACCCCCCCGGGTGTAAATTCGCCAAACAATTGAGCAACCACAAACTACTACTTTGTTTCGTGTTACAATTTGGGGTTTTTTAAACGCTACACAACAAAAAGAAAAAATTGTAAAATTTAACCCTTTGCTTTTGAAATATTTCTACAGGGAAAAAAGTATTTTTTGGCCATGAAAAAGCGGTTTCTTTTAGTCACCCCCAAAACACAAATAACGCTTAATTAAAACCCTTTGGGTGTAAAATTTTCGCAAAAAAATTTAGCAGGGCCAAAAATGAAAGTGGTATTTGTATTTTAAAAAGCTGTTTTTTTTAAATTAAAAACAACAGGGAAATGGCTTTGATTTCCCCCTTTGGGTATTCAAATTTTTGCTGTGAGCAGATAGCATTAAAAAAGTATATGCCCCGCTGCGTGGACCGGGACACTGGGCTTCAGATCCAAAACCCCACAAAAACCGAAATGAACTTTTAAGAAGGGAGTCTCTGAGAAAAACTTAGGGCACCCCCCAAAAAATCGTGTATAAAAATCCCGTTTTTTCAGTAAAGGGTATTACAAGCAGCCCGGGGAAGCACCTTCCCCCATTCGGAAAGTGAGGGGGAGTGTGAGCACCAGCGTCGCGCCCGGGACTTATATAGTGCGGTGACGTCACAGAATCCCCCCGGGTCTCTGATTGGCTTCACCTCTGCACATGTCATGAAAGGGCTATGCCCTTCTTCCTCCAGAGTGCTTTTGCCCCATTAACGCCATGTGCTCGCAGCCATTTTATCAATCAAAAGCACACTTCGTTCACCCGAAGTACCCCAAAGTTCGACTTCGTTTAGAACCGAAGTTTTCCTGAAATTCTAAACGAATTCCATTTCGTTAGAATCAATTCGCCCATCTCTAATTATCTTGCATAGTCTGCAGGCCACATGTGCAGAACTGGTGTCCAAACATATGGTCACTTTATGTTTTGGTGCATGTGTTAGCATACGCCTGTCCAGATTTATGTGATTAGTTGTTTCTGTGTTTCATTTTTATTTTTCTTCTTGTGTCGGTGGTGACTTATATATTTAAATGAGTGGCGAGGGCCATAACCAAAAGTAAAATTTGTTTAGGCGTGTATTGCATGTGAATACAGCCTTATATAGTTGGTAAGGGCATTTTTATGCTTGTTCTGTTCTGTGAGCATAATTTCTGCCCTGAATAATATGCCTGTACATTAAAGGTGCTGTAATATTGTTGGTCTAAATCATATAATACCGAGATCATCTAGCTCCTATAGGAAAACTCCATAGCTCCAGGCAGCCTGTGGAAATCTCCAGTGCTAGAAGATACATCAGCTGCATTTCTTTGTGTGTGCGTGTGCTCGCTTTCTCCTGGCTCACCAAGGTTGTTAATCATGGATACCAATCGTGATTAATAATGTGGCCTGAAAGAGCTGCAGGGTTACGGTAAACATAAAATTTACATTTGCAGTCTCCTGAAAGTGAAGTAAGGACAACATAAATTTTACATCTGTGGCATTTAGATTGATAGTTCTGATTTCAAAGTATTGCTGCAGCTTCGAATGCTTTTCACTTACATCATTCACTATATACAATATAGAAAATCCCCCCTGAGAGGTCCTGAAAGTTGAGTCTGCAGGTCTAAACAAATGTGATAGATCCATTGTTTTCCCATCTTGAGTCACAGTGACATTCAGGCTTCCAGGGGAGTATATTACATTCTCTTTTATGAAACCAAAGTAATGACGCTGATACATTCAGAGCAGCAAATACTGCTGAATATGGGATAACAGCGGCAGACATAGACACTGCTGGCATTGGTTCAGGAACAAGGTGTGAAACCTATTTTAGTGTACAAGAAAATATCAAAATCCTAAAGTACAATTTAATATTAAAAATATTTAAAGGAGTGTTCCAAAACTTTAGAAAGCTCATTAGTTGCAAGATGATAATGTGAAATAAAAAAGAAAAAAACCTTACCTTGTTAACCTTAACTTTCAGCGCCCAATCAATTCCGATGATCCCTGCCAATGACTTCACCATTCATTCTCCACATGGCCCTGCAACCAACCATAGTAAACAGCAGTTACGTGCGGTATATCCAACGAGAGAATTATGAGACCTGTAAATTGTTGCAGGGACATATAAAGAAGGAACAGCGAAGTCACGGGTGGGAATCATCAGGATTGACTGTAGTGCTGGAACAAGTGGGCTTACAAGGTAAAAAAACAATCAAAAACCTATATAACGGACACAGACGTAGTATAACAGTATCCCCATACAACACGAAAAAATATAACTTTTAATAGAAATTTCTAAAACTAAGGACAAAGTACATACACCTAAATACTATAGTTACCAAATCGAAAAAGCAGGTATAATGATGTAAATATTGATCCACAAAAAAATGTAGAGAAGTGACAGAAAAGTATGGGAAAAAGTCCTACAAATCCCTACTTGACCTACCGCGCCCTACAAGAAAAACACGAGGTAGTCGCCCCTAAAATGGAGGCCCGGCAGGAACCTAGGCCCTAACACACACTATCCCTACAAAAAATCCCTACAAGGTAAGTTTTATTTTTTTTTCTATTTTCTATCATTCCTTTTTAACTAACAAGCTTTTTACTACTTTGGAACGACCCTTTCATGTGAAACTTCCTCTGGCATTGTCAACCAATGTTAAAGGGCAGTTAAATGCTGTTACTCCAATCAAAAAAAATGTAAAGTATCCACAGGGAGGAGGGTGCAGATAGAGACAGGAAAGGATCCCTAACCCCCTCTACAGAGAGTTAAACTTACAGTAAGCTGGATCTCATGTAATACTGCATTAAGGCTCAAATGTTTTGCGTTATTAAAGGGGTTCTCCGGGTTCTTTTTGTTATGGGGCTTACAACCTTATTATATTGAACTTTGTAATGCATACTTATTAAAAATTATTCACTTGTCCTGCTGTGCAAAACCAGGCAAAGAGCCCTGTCCTCCTCTCCCACCTATCCCCTGCAAACCACCTGATGTTCATTGATCACATGGCCTCAGTGAATGTTTTGTCATTACTCAGTGGGTGTGCTTTGAAGCAAGGCTCAGCTCAGGAGTACTCTACTGTAGTGGGTGTGACCTGATTAGAGAATAATCTGGTGGCATTCACGATTTCCAGCCTGTAGTTTGCAAGTGAATACAAGTCAGTACATTAGAGCATATACAGGGGAGGAGGAACTGTTTGTTTATCTTTTTGCTGGCAGAACTTATTAACAATAATGGGAGCTGAGGACAGCAGCTCAGAGCGGGGGGGTTGTGTACTGCTGTCATGGAAATGATGACTGCAGCTCTCTACAGTTTACACAGTGACTCATGAGTCCTAGCTATTATCATGACAGCATGTACAGAGCTGGGGGGATTAAACACACATGTCAGCACAATGTCTAGCAGTGATACCTGTGGAGGGAAGTCCTAGATTCTAATGCAGTCTGGGACTTGTAGGAAAGAGATGCTGGAGATATACTGACACTCCCAAAAGCAGGAAATTTCACTGCAAAAAGGGGATCTTATGATAGATGAATAAGGAGGCAAAAGAAAAGAAAAAAAAAAACATGAAGGTAATGGAATATCTTTAGTTCTCCATATAAATGCTGTTTATAGCATTCTATGACATCTTTAAACTGTTAGAGAACTTTAAACTATTGTTTTTTCATTTAAAACTATTGAACTAATACTAAACTATAGTAAGGGTGAGCCCACATGAAATGGGTTGCAAGGGACTTATTTTTCAAATAGGTCAAATGGAGAGATAATTTTCACTTTAAAAAAACTGCTTGGTCATTAATAATACTTTTTTTGATGCCCGTATAGTTCAGCAAGTAAAATAGCAGTTTACTTGCAAATTCATACAGGTCTTCGCAAAACCATGTCCACCAATAGTGACCCTGGCTTTGGCTGCATGCAGCCAACCGCTCCATGTGGCCTCACCTTTAAAAGGGTATTCCCATCTCCTAACTTTGGTTTCAGAGATGGGAGCAAAGAACAAAGAGGTCAAGCACACTCAGCTGTATTCAGACCTGCCAGAAATTAAAGAGAGAGAAAAACAGGAGATAGATATACCCGTCTAAGGTAGGTTCATACTATGGAGGATATATATGAACCTAACGGAGACTCGCCAGTTCTGCCTCTGTTTTTAATAGTGTTTCAACAGTGTGTAGGAAACTGTCTCACAGCACTTAATAAATATGTCCCATTCTAGTCTCAGCCACGGCACTTTAAAACTTAGATGGATTTGTACGACAGTGTCACGCCAGAATTTGGTGTATTATTGGTGCATTTTTTGCACATTATACAACTCTAAAGTGCTGTGTCTGGTACAGGTTGTGCCAAGTTTTAGCGTACGATGGTTCATACATCTATAGAACAGAGCTATGACAGTTTGTTTGGCTCAAAGCATGTCAAAAAATGTTGCGACCCTGTTTATACATGTCACCCTATGTTTTTAACATACAGGTAAACGTTATTTTTTTCAAAACGCTTGCCCAAAAAAAGTATCAAACCATTAACTTTTTATCATATATGTTTTTTAACGTATACATCAAACATATAGGGGTATGTTAGCATACATTAGTATCTGATTTTTTAACAAAAAAGTATACTTTTTTGTCAAGAAATTTTACTATCATGGGTTTTTTCCCGAGGAAAAAAAGCATACGAAAATTTTATACTTTAAACGCGTGTAAACAAAACCATTTACAAAAAACATCCCGCGCTTATAACTTAGTGAAAAAAAATTACAGTAAATTTTTTTTTAACCCAAAAAAACATTTAAAAAAAGGGAAATAGAGTCAAACGTATCCTTCTTTGACTTTACGTTTGAGACATTAAAATTTTAATTGGATACTCAAACTACACTTTCCCCAATTTCTTTTTTTTTTGGTATCAAAAACGTGAAAATTTTTGGATGAAAACCCATAAACCATTGTAAAACCGCCCCCTTAAAAAATTAAAAACCTGCAAAGAAAAAGAAACATTGGGAAGGAAAATGTTTTAGAAATTTTTAAACAAAACAAATAAAATTAAAATTTTTTTTTACTTGAGGTTGTAGAAAAATTTTACAAAACATGATTCAGGACTTGCAGCATTTCTGAAAAGGGGATATTTTTAAAATTTAAGAAAAATTAGTGAAACCTAGTGAAAACCCCCTAAATTTATATTTCCACTTTTCATGCTGTTTTTTTCTTTTTGCATTCACTCAAACTGCCCCCAAAGGCATGCACACATGTTTATTTGGGGCAAAATCTGCAACATAGGTGACTAAAAATCCACAGTTTTTTTAATTATTTTGGGTAAAAACCCTGCTCATCATAGTTGCAGCAGTTTCCACTGGGGAATATCCCATAAAAACAGAGCTGAGTTTGAAAATCTGTCTTCTGAATTAAAACCTTTCTTGCACTAAAATACTTAAAAAAGAAAAACAAAAGTACTCTACTAAACAAAAATTGGGGAAATTTGGCTTTTGGGTTTGAAATTTCGGGTTTAAACATAACTTTCCTTATTGCAATTTTAAATGCACAAAAATTAGACCATGTCTTAACTTTAAAAATCACATGTCCACTGATTTTAAATTGTCACAAAAGGAAACAGCAGGTTGAATCGGGAGGTACGGAGACTGTAAGCCCACAGAAAGGCAAAGAAAGTGGGCCCGCCCTTTTGGGGCCCCATCAAAAACGATGATCGTTTAAAATTTGTAAATAAATCCCTGGTAATGCCACAACACTCCAGACGGGTTTTTAAGGAGGTAGGGGCCCCCAAAGGGTTTAAAATGTCAAAACCTTTTGGGTAACTTTTTAACATCAGGGGTGGCTGCGAGTTTAGAAAAATTGGAAAGAAACCCTTCCCCACATCACCAGGCATGGGCATTATCTTCAGTGCTGTTCATGATGAAATTCAATTCACTCTGGGGCAGATAGGAGGCTGCCAACGATGCTGGAGCCGTCAAGAGAGCCCCAGTATCAGCCAGGTCAGGTCACAAAAGGGGTCACATACCCTTTGCCATTTTGTTTTTAGCATGCAAACCAGGCTTGTTTTAAAAACGGTTCCGAAGGGTTTGAGGGGAAACACAGGGGTTCCTTTTCACCTCACTTATTTGGAAAAATTTTTATTTCATCATTTATTTTTCCAGGGCCTAAACAGAGCCATTTAATAAATTTAAAACCCCATTTCTTTTGGCTGTTTTTTCCCATGGTGAATTTCCACAAAAAATTTCCCGGTTATTGCCCCAAAAAAATATCAAATTAACCCTTAAGCACCAGGCACCAGTTTTTGCCTTCCTGAGTTTCATCAGTCCTAACTTTTTATTATCATTACACTTTTAAACCAATCTTTTTTGTGTGGGAAAATTTTTTTTTTGGGGGGGGAAAATTTTAAGTTTCATTAAATTTCTGCATTTTAAAAAAAAAAAAAATTGTAGCACAACCTGTTAGATTCATTCTACAGGTTATTTCGGTCATGTAGGTACCTAATATGTGTAGGTTGTTTTGTGTATTTTGTGCACAATTTTTTTTTAATTAAATCTTTTTATTTTATTTTTCCACCCTATGTACGGCAAATGCAGTTTTTTTTTTCATATATGAAAATGTCAGATTGCCTTCCCTGTGATTTCTCTAAATGGCCGTTTATATGAAAGACATAGAAAAAGAGAAAACAGGGCTCACCTATTTAGGCTACACTCCTTTTGCTTGTGGAGCAAAGATCCCGTCCCGCTTTTTCGTAGCTCGGACCGCCCCGGCCAAGCGAAATACAAAAGCAGGAGGGAAATCCAATGGCGTATCCCGGCAGCGTTCGGTATAGCAAAGGAACCACATGGTAAAGTAAAAGCGAATTTTTATTGAAGCCAAATAAACATAAAGCAAAAAGGCCAGACCCCACAGCGGTAGGACCAACGACGCTTTTGGTCTAGCTTTGCCATTTTCCATTGGTATGTGTTGCCCCCATTATTTAAAAAACCACAAAACCCCAATCATCTTTTTAAAAGGGGTAGGGCGTACATCGAGCCTCTTGTTTTATATGGAGTCGGGATGTGGCGTCCATACCACAGTTTTTTGCATACATCAATCAGAACTATTTTAATCTGCGTTTTACAGGTTCTTGGGATAGAGAAGGTATATCATGTTTGTTGAAATTTTTTAAAGGAAATAAGGAAACGGGACAGATCATTACTACCTTATATCGGAAACCCAACACAGGAAATACCATCCTTAAAGCTAATAGCTGTCATGCAAGTAACACCATTAAAGCTATCCCCTATGGGGAGCTCATTAGAGCAAGAAGAAACTGCACACAAGAAGCAGATTATAAAGTAGCACAAGATCTAATAGAACATACATTACTTCAGAGGGGTTACAATAAAAAAGACATCAATAATGCCAAATATAGGGCAGGACAGAAGACACAAAGCCAGCTCTTAAATTCGGATAACAAAATTGAAAGTAAACAACGGGATAAAATTGTATTTACCACCAAATACAGTAGAAACTTTAACGAAAAAACCCCATATTTAGGAAACATCAGTATTCAAAAAAAAAGAAAAAATTAAATACCATATTGGTGAAAGGAGTTCAGGTAATACCGAAAAGAGGCAAAACCCTAGGAAATGTTACTCACCAAATCCCCTACTTTAGCCCCCAAAAATAAAAAAAAAAAATATGGCTATCACCAAAAGGTTTTTTTAAATGCGGAGGCACCCATTGTAGTGCATGCAAAATGGCCACAAAAAGGTAGAATTTACAGACAATGATATAAAACAAAAATATAAGATTGCACAATTCATTAATTGTAATAGTCATCACTGTATATACGTAATTGAATGTTCCTTATGTAATAAAAAAATATGTTGGAAGTACCATCAGAAAGATAAAGATACGCATTATGGAACATATTGCTAACATTAAAAAACAACAGGTACACTGTCAGTGCCCCAGGCATTTTATGTCCCCTCGGGGTGAAAAACGGGATTTACATTTTATGCTTGAAAATCCCTGCCCATAGAGGGGGAAAATTGGATCAAAATCCCGGACAAAGGGAACTCGTGGATTTTAAAATTGGGTACTAAGCCCGGAAGGCTTAATTATCAACAGTATGAAATTTATATACTAGAAAGTAAAAACCAATATATGGCTTGAAATTGTTTTTTTTGGGTTACTTATATCTGAATTAACTTGGTATAATATACAAGATATTTAAAAGTTAGTTTAATTTAACTTTAGATATGTGTTGATAATAATTAATTAATTATTGGGTTATATTGTATTTTCAGTATATGCAATGTGCTCATTTATATATTGGTTTTTGTATATGTGATATGTTTTTTTCAGCATTTCTATTACTGTGATGCGATTTTTGCATTTATTTATGTGTTTTTGCATATTCTTATAATGCTCATACTGCATTCTATCTATCACATTTTCAAAAAATATGAGCACTTTGTATATCTAAGCTATTTTTTATTATAGTCCTGTTCCATATATTTGCATCAATCTTTTAAATCCTGAATAATTTTTGTTTCTGAAAAATTTTATATTCCATATGTTTTCCTATTTAAACGATGATTGGGTTTTTTAAGTGTGTTTTAAAGGGGAAGGCGCCAACAATACCAATGTAACAGTGAGCAAGATCTAGGATAAAACGCGTTGTTGGGTATACGTGGGGGTCTGTTACCTTTGTGCTTATGTTTTTTTGGTTTCAATAAAAATTCTGCTTTTATTTTTTTACCGGACGTTGGATTTTCCCTTTCTATCCAAAGCGTCCGGCATTACTCATTTGATCTCCTCTCTCTGCTTTTGAGCAGGGAAATCCTCTTTGATTATACCACGGTCACGGGCTACGACAATCAAAGGGTTAAATGGCAGGGATTGGCAGCTTCTTCCGGTCCCTGGCATTCACAGAGACTGCTGTAGGAACTGAGCTGTTGAATACAGCTCCGTTCCTAGCACAGTTCGGAAATGGAGTCAAAGCCCCGTTCTGAAAGGAACAACATCTTTTGGGTCATGGGAAAGAAAACGATCCACCTGCGTCAGAAAACGTGGGCGGGGTTTTTAAGGGGGTTTTGACTAAGTAAAATAGTTTTCCATCTTACAATCGTGGATATCTTCGAAATTTCCATCGGCATGATAGAGCAGAATCATTTTTGGTCCGCACTTTTTGGGTGGGAATAGGCCCCCAAAAGTTTCTGTTTAAAATAGAGATTCGGCTGCTCTTGTGCACAACCCTCCATTATGTTCTATGGGAGTTCCGAGTATAGTCGAACACAGCACTCAACTGTACTCAGAACTGCCATACAACAGAATGGAGAGTTGTGCGCATGAGCGACCTACTTTCCGTTCTTAATGCAGTCTTTCGCCAGCCCATTCCTGAGATTTCACACGGTAATAAATATCCTTCATTTTACATTTGTGGTGAGAGGGGGAAAACCGCTTTTAGATAAATTGATGTACAAAAAGCAGCTCCCTATTTTATTTAAGATTAAAGGGTTCCAAAAATTTAGTATTCCTTAAAATTATTTTTTTTCTACATAGTTTGTAAGGCAATAAAAGGCGAAGTCCATAGTTTTCCCCCTATTTTGGTACAGTGTTGATCCCGGAAAAACAAAAAAAAAAAAATCATGGGTAAAAAACCATTTTCTTTTTTGAGGAAAAATTTTTTTCCCATCTCCAATCTGGAAATCCCAAAAAAAATCCTGGAATTTTTCCCCCCTGACGGATTTTCCACCCGGGAGTTTTTTAGAGCCCGGGGGTCGAAGACATAGAAAAATTTTTCATTTTCCATCCGGTTTTTGGGCGGAAGATGAATATTCTTGTGAAGGGGGAGGGTTTTTCCCGCACACCGCCCCGGAAAAAGCCGTCCCCCGGGGGTTTTTGCAGGGACAAAAGCTGGGAAAAAAACCGGCGATAAACCCCGCCCGTATTTGTCCCCGTGCCTGTAAAGGCCCCAAAAAAATGTTGTGTTGGGTTGGGCATGTTTTTCTGCTCTCCATTCATTTCTATGGGCAGTTTAAGCGCTGAAAAAGATTGTCAGTTCTTTTTAAGCTCTAGGAAAAAGTGCACATATGCCGCAAGCTTTCTTTTAATTAAAAGCAATGTAATGCAGATTGTCGTCTGTTCTGGACACTGCTTCTAAAGCTGCTTCAGAGTGGTATCCGCTTCAAAAACAGCAATGGGAACCTACCCCTTGGGTAAAGCCACGCAATCAGCTGTCAGCATGCAACAGAAACCATGCCCCTATGTGGTCACCAATGGCTCCCTGTTTGCTGGTTTTTGGGGTTGGCAATTTGGGGCCCTAGGGAGGTTGCCCCGGGGGCCAGGTGATTTTAAGTTTCTGCATTTTAGTTTTTTAGACTTGGGAAAACCCCCTTTACAAAAGGGGAAAATTTTTGTTACTTTTTTTAAAATAACTTGGGGTGCACAAAAAAACTAATTATTTTGCTCTGACATTGAACTTTCCAATTATACTTACAAGTAGGCACAAGAAAACGTTAATGCATTTTTTAACTTGCACTTTTTCATGGAAAAATATAATTCTTTTAGTACTGTATATCTTCATTTTGATGTAACAAATTGTTAAACTAAATTTTCAGCTCTGCTACATTTGCAGATTTTCAGTATCCCTCACTCTTCATAAAATAAACGGTTAAATCCCATACACTGCTCTGCAACATTTGCATATTTTTTAGTATACCATCTAGTGCACAAAAACTGATAAATGACCTATTCGCTTGCTACACTTTCCCCATTTTTTGCTACATAATAAAATGAACAAAATAAAAAGGCTTGATCTGACTGTTGTTTCGTATCCTTAAAATCTGATGCCCCTTAAAAGCGAAGTTTCTGTACGCAGGCATTGTTTTACCCATGTTTTCCCTTGTTTCCCCTTCCTTCCCCAATTCGTTGTCTTTCTGTTTCCCTTGTATTGTCTATTATTAGTATCAAGGAAAATAAAAAAAATTTCAATATTAAAAAAAAAAAGTTGAACAAAATAAGTCTTTAAAAAACATATTTTAGCTACATATTTTTAATAACATATTCATGCTACATATACATTCTTTAGTATATCTTATCTTTGATGTAATAGATTGTTAAAGGGGTTGTCTCACTACAAGGATTGCTTTTTATGTTAAAGATCTTGCAAAAACAAGTCACTTTGCAATATGTTTCCATTTACCATATCCTACCTATTTTGAGAGATCCTCTCTTGTATGGGCTGCATCAACTCCTTTGATCGCTATAGCTACAGACCTGTTTGATCTCTCCTGATAGGCTGCCAGCACTGGTTGCTATAGCTACAGACCTGGCTTCTACTGCAGCCTAGTGGAAGCCAGTAAACAAGCCCCTGACTTCAAAATTAAACTAAGAAAATAGGACTGAAATAAGATGAATCAATGTAGTGAGACAACCCCTTTAAACTAAATTTTCAGCTCCTCTACATTTTCACATTTTCTGTTATATACCCATAACAGTACATGAAGAAACTGTTAAATGGCATTTTCATCTCTGCTATATTTGCATAGTTTCCAGTATACTTCATTTTTTATAAAATAAATTGGTAAATGACATATTCAGCTTTGCTACATTTGCATATTTTTTCAGTATACCAACCACACAAAATAAACTGTTAAATAACATATTCAGCTCTGCTACATTTCCACATTTTTGTTAAACATACACAGCAGTACACAAAGAAATTGTTACATTGCACATTCAGCTCTGCTACATTTGCATATTTTCCAGTATACTTCATTCTTCATTAAATAAACTGGGAAAGTACATATTCAGCTCTGCTACATTTGCATATCTTTCAGTATATCCAGTGTACAAAAGAAACTATTAAGTAACGTATTTAGCTGCGCTACATTTCCACATTTTCTAGTACACATAGATTATCGGGAGCAAAAGGAACTGTTAAATGACATATTCAGCTCTGCTACATTTTCAGATTTCCATTATACCTCCCTCTTCATAAAATATACTGGTAAATGACACGTTCAGCTCTGCTACATTTGCGTCTTTTCCATGACATCTGTATAACACAGACTTACACCTTAGGATCCTAGTACTGTCCTGAACCTTTGTCAGCCTCTGATCTGCCTGCACCCCACACGAGGTTAGTTCTTTCTGCGGCTTGTAAGCTACACAGTTCCATTACCCAGTAATTTGTTTCTTTACTAATGGTCTTCTGCCACTGAACACAGTGCAGGGAAATGTTACCAGATAACTGCAAGATTGATAAGTGGCTGCAGCACATCCATTCCCAGCAGCAGTGCATTAGTGATAACTATTCCTGGAGATCTGTCTTCCTTTAGCTCTGAACAGCTGCAAATTGATTTCCTCCTCCATTCCATTCATTGCGCCTGACACTGTAAATATATTTGCTGGTTTATGATGCACAAAGAATTTGAATGAAAAATAAAGTTATTTAATGACTCCGAGGTGTGTGGAAATGATTATTGTTTTCTTTCTTTTTCCAATAAGTGGTAAATTTGTGTTAAAATATGTTTCAGCTCTAAATCATTTTGTGTACAGCGGAAGCAGAAATTCTAGTCTTATGATCACATTAATCTTCAGGTCGGCCCACTGAGTTTCAATTAAGAGAGTTCTGCGGCTTTATTTGGACTCATTAGAATTCAATGTGATCCACCAAGATCCACTAGCATCTACAACAAAAAGGATCTGTCATAACTGACATGGGTACAGTAATAATGGAAGCTACACACTTGAGTCACATTATTATGACCAGCAGCTAATATCCAGAGTAACCATCATGTGCAGCACGGATGACAGGTAGATGGGCTGTGAGTGAATCGATATGGTCGTGGTAGTTGTCATTGTATCTGGAGCCATGCTTACTGCATCACTTAACTGCTATAACTGCATCACTTAACTGCTATAACAAACATGACCATCCAGATGGTCCCACAGATTTTCATCTGGGTTCTGGAGAATTAAGGGCCAGGGTAGCCCTTGAAAATCTCGGTCATGCTCTTACAACAACCAGTGTCAGACATTCCAGTTGTGTGACATGTCATATCTTCTTGCCAGGAGATCCCATCTGCCCTAAAGGAAACAATCATGTATGGGTGTACAGGATCTGCAAGGATGGATTTATAGCTAAACTGGTTGGAGTACCTTCCACATGGATAAGTGGTACAGAAAATGCAACAAAAACATTTCCCACACCACAGTGTTGCCATCACCAGCTTGTGTACTTCTAGCAATGTTTGTAAGGTGTGTGCTCTCTGAAGTTACCTGACACGCCATGTTTATAAAGCAGAAAGCATGACTCATTGGAGAAGGCAAACCTTGCCAATCAGCGGAGGCCCAATTCCGTTGCTGCCATGAAAATTGAAACCATTTCTTCCCATGCAGCTTGTTTAGCAGAGGTGCAGTGACCATCCATTTGCTGTAGGGCCCCATACATAGTGGCAATTAGGTGGAAGTAGCCAGCTTCATCCAAGACACCGGAGCAAAGTGAGATAAAAACTCCAAACTTTATTTCCAATTCTTTAAAATGCAAGACATGGAGGATGGTAGTATATTTAGCGCTTGTATGGCACCATGATTAGCCAATGAAGACCGACGCATTTCGGAAATATATATCCTTAATCGTGGTCACACATGTTAGAGCTGTGAAAGCTGGCTATTTATGGTAACATCCAAATGGGTCACCTGACCGAGGGAAGGAAAGAAACCCCCTCGTGACGTGTGATCCCATACATAGTAAGACAATGTAATAGCTTAAAAACACACTGAACTCTAGAGTAACATAACATAAGGCCATTTTAACATTAATATAATAGACTTACGGGCAGATTAATAGTGGTAAGAAATATCTTGTAATATATTAAGACCTGCGGGAGTTCTTGTACCCAGTTTGAAAATCCACATGGATTCCCTGGCCAAAAGCTTGCGATGAAGATCCCCTCCCCTCGGTGCTTTTGTGACTTTCTCTATTGCACAAAAGCTGAATGTATGCAGGTAACCCTCGTGCACTTCTTGGAAATGTTTAGATACATTTGAACATTTAAATAGATCGTGTCTCAACGAATCAGACAAATGTCTCCTAATTCTTATTTTTAATGGTCCCGTGGTGCAGCCCACATATTGGAGCTTACAAGAGTTGCAGGCAACAAGGTAAACTACAAATTTACTATTGCAGTTAATAAATTGTTTGATGTTATAGACCTTATTAGTTACAAAAGATGTAAATGTTTTGGTCCTTGAAACATATTTACAGGCCGTGCACTGCGTATGACCGCAGCCATAAAAACCTGTTGCACTAAGCCAATTGCTTTGGGGAGAAATAGAGTGGAAGAAAAAACTGGGTGACAGCAAGGAGCCTAATGTGGGTGCTTTTTTTAGATACATAGCGTATGTTACATTGCAAAATTCTTTGTAACTCCGGACTGGTGTACAATAGAGGAAGATGATTTTTAATAATTCTAATTATATCTCTGTATTGAACACTATAGGCGGTAGAGAATGTTAGAGAATCATTAGTGCTGCATATTTTAGGGGCGTCTTGTAATAGGGATTTCCTATCTCTAGATCTAATTCTGTTCTGTGCTTTCCTAATAGTTGTTGATGAGTAGGTGCGTTCTCTAAGTCTGGCACAAGTTTCTTGTTCTGCTGCGAGATATTCGGAAGTATCTGTACAACATCTCTTCATGCGGACTAACTCCCCATAAGGGATGTTGTCCACAACATGTCGGGGATGACAGGAATCTGAACGCAACAAAGAGTTGCGGGCAGTAGATTTCCTATATGGTCTAATTTTTATACCTGCCTCCAAACAACCCGACAAAGTCACATCTAAAAAAGATATGCTATGAAAGCTGTTCTGGAAAGTAAATTTTAAATTCATTTCGTTGTTGTTGATGCTCTCCACAAACTGTATGGCTTGTTGGGTTGTCCCCCCCCCACACCATCAGAAGTTATTTCCTATCTAGAGATAGGAAATAAAGTTTGGAGTTTTTATCTCACTTTGCTCCGGTGTCTTGGATGAAGCTGGCTACTTCCACCTAATTGCTGTCTTGCCTTGGGCGAAGGACTCCGCCCTGCCGTGCTCCTGAGACCTGGACTTTAAGAATGATCGGGTGAGCTGAGCTTGTACCGCTTTTTGTTCCCATACATAGTGGGGTTCACAAAAATTTTGGTAGACACATGTCTGGTAGCCCCTTGGTAATTATTTGTGGCGAGCTGCTTCCCTGTACTGTGTCCTCCGCCAGCCGCCCTGGAGTTGGTAAAACCCTTGGTGGGCCCACTCCCCAATGGTGTAAAGCTGCAGCAGAGGCAGGGCTTGCAGCAATTTCTTCCGCTATTCAGCCTGGTAGGCATAAGACCTTAGGGCTTTTCTCAGTACAGGCTTTTGAAGACTGTTTCTGTCTCTTACAGCTTCAAATACAGGGGTGGGTCTCTCCTCCCAGTAGGCATGTTTCTCCTCCGAGCAGATGTGTTTTCCCTCACAGAAGACTGGTACATCATCATTCTGTGTGAGCAGTGGAAGGGAGAGGATGTCACAGCTCTGCAGACCTCCTGCAATGGTCAGTTCTCATGCCTGCAGAGCTGTCACCTCTCTCCACAACCTCCTTGTAACCAGAACATCTGCATTGGTGTACACAGTTATACATACAGCCTGAATTGATGAAACAAATGTGAGAAATGCATTCTGCTGCCCACTCTGTTATCAGGCAGGAGTTAGAGAAGGAGCTGAGTGTATTAGGCTATGTCATATGGGTGTATTATATGGAGGAGGGAGTGAGTCTAGCAGCTGGAGAGTCAGTAATTGTCCAGATCCTTCACATAGAGCTATCACTAGGAGATGAGCATAGGGGAGCTCAGACAGCCTTTATTACATAGCTAGCACAAAAGGCTGTTTTACGCAGCTCAGAGGGAAGTAAGCACAGAGTGCAGGCAGCCAATCACAGCACAGAGGGTATATCCCAACCAGGGGGCATGTCCCAACAGGGCTGAACTAAATATAAGGCAAACAATCACGGCAAAGGGGGTGTGACCCGATCTCAGGTTGCTGATTTAGCTCTAAACACAAACAGATTAACTCATATCTACTATACTAATTGATTTAGGTAATGTAAATCAATTGCAAAAGTGCTGATTTTTACTGTCCCCATCATTATAGATATGATCTTTTTAGTGAGGAAACCCTTTTAACCCCTTAAGCCCCAGGCCTGAAAAGTAGTTAATGACCAGAACATTTTTTTAGTTTTTGCCTCCTTGCATTTCAACAGTTGTAACTTTTTTATTTTTTCAATGATGCAGTTGTATGAGGCCTTGTTTTATTCGAGACAAGTTGTTCTTTACGGGGGAATAGTTTAAGTTCACTTATAAATAATTGCAGCATTTTTTATTTTTTTTTATTTTTACACCATTCACATTTCACACTTAACTTGTTAGATTAATTCTACTGGTTATTATGGTTTTTTTTTTGTGTGTAATGTGCTGTTCTCCTCAGTTATAGGTATCACTATTCAACTGTTTATATTATTGCATCCTTTTCTCCATCCATTCTTTATTATGTATTGTTGCTGCGCTGCCATCTGCTGACCAGAATTTACATGTGCTCCCTCTGTCTTTGTTCGTAAAGTTTTTCTCTTAGGGAGTGTGTTTTTTTTTAGGATTTTGCTGTGTCATTTCCTGTTAGTTGTTTTCATCTTAATGTGACTGGAGCACACATCTTTTGGGCTAGCAGAAGCATCAATTTCTGACCAGCAGACTGCAGCAGACTGCAGCAAAACAGAAAACAGCAGTTGTGCCAGAATATGTCTTATCAAGGTTTACCCAGAGAGACAACCAGAAAAGGCCGTAAAAATGTACGCGATCATTGATGACCAAAGCAACCGGTCCTTAGCCGGACCTAAGTTCTTTGAAACATTTGGGATCAAAGGAACCAGAAAACCCTATACCTTAAATACCTGCTCAGGCAGCATAGAGACTTGTGGCAGAAGAGCACAGGGATTCATCGTTTCTCCTATCAACGGGGATACAGAGATACCCCTACCTACACTGATCGAATGCGACCATATACCCGATCACAGAGATGAGATTCCTACCCCAGAAGCTGCATTTCACCAACCACACTTAAGGCACCTAGCCAGCGTTATCCCAAGTTTGGATATGGACGCCGAGATTCTACTCCTGCTTGGCAGAGACAATCTAAGGGTACACAAGGTGCGTCAACAGTGTAACGGTCCTGACTACGCCCCGTACGCCCAGAGACTAGACTTGGGATGGGTAGTCATAGGAAATGTATGCTTGGATCAATCAGGAATTGACTCCTTTAAGACTTACGTGCAAGGGGACGGAGGCACATCTTACATCAAGCCGTGTCCTCATCACTATGAGGTGAAAGAGAAGCTCCCAGACCTCATACAGCTGCCCGACATCATTCCCTCCCCCTATGCTGACAATCTGGGGAGATCAGTGTTTCTCACAACTAAGGACGACAATAAAGTTGACTTGTCAGTAGAAGACAGAGAATTCCTCAAGATAGTGGACAGTGTGTTCTCTAAGGATGAAACCGATCACTGGGTTTCTCCATTACCCTTCCGAGCTTCCAGAGTAAGACTCCCAAATAACCGGGAACAAGCATTGTCAAGATTTAACTCTCTTCAGCGTACCCTAAACAGCAAGCCTGAAATAAGAGAACACGTTGTCACATTTATGGAGAGAATATTCCGGAACAACCATGAAGAACCGGCTCCATCCCTAAAGAAGAACAAAGAGTGCTGGATACGGGCGCATTGGGACTTAAACATCTCCTTCCAAGACATATCTTGCAGCCACGACAGCGACCTGCCCAACAGCATCTCCAACCTTCATCAGCGCCACCAACTCATTATGCCCGAGAATCAGAATAAGAGAAACAGCCATCAGCAAAGTTTTGCATCTACAGATGACTTCGTAGGCAAGAAGCGGGAATGCTCTCCCAACATTAACAGCGATTACCCACTCGAAAGCAAGAAAGCCAGAAGTGAGTCTCCAAAGGGAAACTCTCAGAGTCCATTGCTGGAGGAGCCATTGGCTCAAACGACCCCTGAAGAGCACTACAGACATATGATGTCAGCACTTAATGAGCATAGCAGTTTTGAAGAACAACAACAACGGCTGTACCAACTGCCCAACACCATGGCAGTACCAACCCACAGTGATCTGCTCCGGGCATGACAACAAGTGACCGCTGCTGTGGTGCGAAACCCCGGACCAATGGAATCTCACATATCCACCTCCAGTAACTTCGAGACAGAGGAAAAAGCAAGGCCAGCTACAGTATCGGGATACTTCCCACTTCACTGACATAGAGATGTCTCACCCGCCTCCACTGCTATCACCACAAAACGCCCCTCACATCGCCTTGGGGCCACACCTGAGACCACCATTTCTTTGGGAGCCATCTGCATTGTGTCAGAGTCCAGGTTACGATTTCTTGCAACCAGCCCAAGCTGAAATGTTTGCACGACAGCAAGAAATTTCACGGAAGCAGAACTTGGCCAGACTTGAGATGTCGGCAGAAACTATCCGCCAAAAGAAGCTGGAGAATCCACACAGACAGCAACCTTTAGCTGGTGATCCACTGATTCCTCCCAAGGAATCCCAAAGTGCCAAGGGAACAAGTCGAAAGTCTGCTCATCACCGGCTGGAGCCCCAAGGAGACCATAGTGAAACAAAGGAACTCTTGGATCAACACACCCACCAAAGCCTGTCATTAGCTCCATCAGAGTCACCTACTCATCATTTGGGACCAGGAATTAACAAAGGAGATGCAAAATATTTGCCCTCCAGCTCAGTGCCTCCACATCAGCCACTTCCCTGTGGTTTCCACAATGCACTCCTTCCACCCAGCTGCATTTCACCGAAGAAAAAGAAATGGCAACACCACAAACCACATCAGAAAGAAGGAGACCTCATCTTGATGAAGGAACAAACCGAAAGGATTGACTGGCCTATGGGACTAGTTACAAAGGTTCTTCCTAGCAAAGATGGCAAGATCCGGAAGGTGGAGTTGAAGATATCCAGGAAGGGTGAGCCTAAAACATTTGCAAGGCCAATCAACGAACTCATTCTTATACTGCCCATTGAGGATGTTCCTGCAGGATGAACAGGACCGAACTTTATTCCATATTCCTACATTGAGAAACAGGACTATCTTAGTGTTTACATTGCATCTAACATGTTTTGTTACAGGTTGTGGACTATATTTTATAGACATTAATTTATAGTGAAATCCCCCTATGGAAATTTCAGACGGGGAGTGTGCTGTTCTCCTCAGTTATAGGTATCGCTATTCAACTGTTTATATTATTGCATCTTTTTCTCCATCCATTCTTTATTATGTATTGTTGCTGCGCTGCCATCTGCTGACCAGAATTTACATGTGCTCCCTCTGTCTTTGTACGTAAAGTTTTTCTCTTAGGGAGTGTGTTTTTTTTAGGATTTTGCTGTGTCATTTCCTGTTAGTTGTTTTCATCTTAATGTAACTGGAGCACACATCTTTTGGGCTAGCAGCAGCATCAAGTGCTGACCAGCAGACTGCAGCCGACGGCCGCAAAACCGAACACAGCCGCAGTGCAGCAAAACAACAGAGCAGCAGCAGCAACCAACTGCACCCCGGCTTATACTACTACAGGGATAACCACAGTTCTGTATCAGTGATCATTGCTGTATCCAAGGTGAATAAACCACATTCTGTTTCATACCACTGTGTTACTATATCTACTAAGCTGAGCTCAGTCTCCCAGTCACTATCATCCACCAGCCAGTTACACCTTCATTCGCCTCATGTGGGAACAGAACATGTAATATATGTAAATATTTTTTATTTATTATTTTATTTTATTATTTATTTTTTTACACTTTATTTTTTTTACATTTTTTTTTACACTTAGTAATATATTAGCATATTCATATATGCTAATACATTATAATCTGTGTCAGACTGACACAGGCAGTGATCAGGACAGCCTGGTCACTGGCTTGTTACACAGACAGCCCTGGGGCCACTCCAGGTCCCCAGTGCTGACTGTGCAGCCGTTCCCTGGGTTCTGTCGGGTCACCGGGTTTTCCGATCACCTGACAGAGCAGGGAAACCCTTTGATTGTGCTGCGGTGACGATCCGTCGCAATCACAGAGATAAAGCACAAGGGTGCCAAAATGACGCCAAAATGACGCCAAATGACGTCGCTGTAGACGAACGACCTGCACCAGCCAACGTCAAAAGTCGGCGGGCGGTCGTTAAGGGGTTAAGCTTCCCAGGTGTCTGACCACTATGTCGTCTCTATGTTGTAGGTTATATAAGTGCTTGTATAGTGGCAGCGTACACTTGTCCCTGGTTGTAATAATGAGTGCAGATCTGTCCCTGAACCTGTGATTAGAGGTTTCACTTTTAATTTCATGATTGTGTTTATACTGCTGTTTATTTTTAAAAATGGCGAGGTGTGGGACCAATGGAAAACTTCGAGGTGGATATTGTATATGGGCTGGTGGCGGGGAGCGAATATTTTATGTGGGCTGGTGAGGAGAGCTGATATTTTATGTGGTCTGGTGAGGAAAACTGAAATTTTATGTGGGCTGGTGAGGAAAGCTGATATTTTATGTGGGCTGGTGAGGAGAGCTGATATTTTATGTGGGCTGGTGGGGAGTAGAACAGGATATTGATGGAGCCACTTAGCCACATGTCTATCCATGGTATGTTAGACTGTGACAAATGTGTGAGATAGACAGATATGTGACTCACTTGGTATTGCTTACTACACAATACAGTTCTGTTTTGCACATTGTATTATGTAGTAATACAAATGCATTTAAATCAGAGAGGCTTAAAATATTAGCAGCTAATATTTTCATGTACAGTAGCTGTAGCCTGGGCTCCCAAGATCAACTCCCCCGAGGGCCCCAGACCCCCCAGTCTGACACTGTCCACCGCCCTTGCGCAGCTTGTCAACTTTCACCTCTCACATCAATGGCACGTGGTGCTGCACAGTTTCCATATTGCTTATTCATACATCTTAATCACAGTAGCACAAGAACAGTTCACAAATTACACAGTTTCAAAAATGCTGTCACCTCCTTAGGCCTCGTTCACACGGCTTATTTTGCCGCGGATTGGCGCCGTACTGCGCGCCGGATTTGCGCTGCAGTACGGCGCCAATCCGTCGGAGTAATTACGGTAATCCACTGCTCTCATAGAGCGTCTATGGGGCCGGGGAGCGGCGCAGCCGCGCTCCGGCCCCGCCCCGCCCCTTATTCATGGCGGATTTGTGAGCGCAATCCGGCTCACAAATCCGTCGGGAATAAGCCGTGTGAACACGGCCTTAGCCCAAAAATCACTTCTTTTTTGCAACTCTCATAAATCATCCCTTCTATCCATAGCAGCAGCTATGTGTGCAGACACCCTATCACACACAGGGGCGTCGCTAGGCTGTTTTATTCGGGGCTCGGGCCCCGAATAAAACCCCCTGTGCCCCGAGTCTCCCGGGCTCCAGGCCGCTGCCGTGGGCTTGGAGCACCGACTGGCCCTTCAGCTGCATGTGCGTCCGCTGGACGCACATGCAGCTGCGGGCTTCTGCGGACCAGAGAGCGAGCGCTCCCTGCCCTGCAGACAATGTCGGACCGGCTCTGGGTCTGACACTGCGGGGCCGCCGGGTCCTCACAGCGCTGAGGAACTGCCGCGGCCCCGTGCGGCTCAGCCTGCAGCGTCGCGATGATGTGATGTCATCGCGACGCTGCCTGTCCTCGGGCGCACAGCGCGTCATAGGCCGTGCGCCCGAGATGCTGCCGGAGGAGCACGGGCTGAAGAGGACGGAGCGCGCTCGCCGGGGGAGTTAAGGTGAGTATGAATGTTGTTATTTTTAAAGCGTTTACCTGCCTCAGTGCCCCTATATACTGCCTGTGCTCCTATAATGCCTGCCTGTGGCCCACCAGATTCCCATTGCCTGTGGCCCCCATATTACTGCCTGTGGCCCCCATATCCCTGCCTGTGGCCCCCATATACTGCCTGTGCCCCCTATAATGCCTGCCTGTGGCCCCCATATACTGCCTGTGCCCCTATAATGCCTGCCTGTGGCCCCCATATTACTGCCTGTGCCCCTATAATGCCTGCCTGTGGCCCCCATATCCCTGCCTGTGGCCCCCATATACTGCCTGTGCCCCTATAATGCCTGCCTGTGGCCCCCATATCCCTGCCTGTGGCCCCCATATACTGCCTGTGCCCCTATAATGCCTGCCTGTGGCCCCCATATACTGCCTGTGCCCCTATAATGCCTGCCTGTGGCCCCATATCCGTGCTGTGGCCCCCATATACTGCCTGTGTCCCTATAATGCCTGCCTGTGGCCCCATATCCCTGCCTGTGGCCCCCATATACTGCCTGTGCCCCTATAATGCCTGCCTGTGGCCCCCATATCCCTGCCTGTGGCCCCCATAATTCCGGCCTGTGGCCCCAATTTCCCTGCCTGTGGCCCCCATATACTGCCTGTGGCCCCCATATACTGCCTCAGTGCTCCTATATTCTGCCTCAGTGCCCCAATATACCTTCTTGTGGCCCCTATATACTGCCTCAGTGCCCCCATATACTGCCTCAGTGCCCCCATATACTGCCTGTACCCCCCTAAATACTGCCTGTGGCCCCTATATACCTTCCTGTGGCCCCTATATACCTTCCTGTGGCCCCATATACCTGCCTGTGGCCCCATATACTGCTTCAGTGCCCCTATATACCTAACTGAGGGGACTGCTATACCTATAATTAAGGAGTTGCTGGAAATGTGAGGATTCTAAGATATTTGTGTCCAAATCCTCAGGGACGAGTATTGGCCGGGAGCAATCAGCATGAAGGTGTGAACCGGATGGAGAAGAAAAGGGAAAGTGAACGACGCTGATCAGAAAAGACGTCTCCGGTGAGTCACTAAATGTAACTGCAGTGTAATCACTTATATGTCTGCAGAGCGTCTACATACAACTAGTAACTACCACTATATGGTCACTATATTGCAATGGTATATGTCTTCAGAGCCTGTGTACAGCTGATAGTCACATGTGGGGTCTGGCAGGATTATTTGATCCTTATGTAGTAATAGTTTTGGGTCTTGGTTTTGTAGGAGGGTTTTAGTAACAATCACTTGTCTGGTAGATTTGCTCCATGTATCGGTGTATGTTTTGGTGACTGTTTAGGGGTATTGTCATATGAAGGTGAGAAGTTCTAAAAAAGTAAATTTGTCATTGGTGATTTTTACTGTACAGTGACTGCTGAGGAGATGGACGGGATCTGTGTGGGATGTGCAGAAAATTAGTGACAGGAACACAAGGTTTTTCCTGTAAAAAAACATCCACAGTTCACAATGAGGCGTGAAAAATGTCGTGTGAACCCAGCCCTACCCAGAAAAACACAAAGGGCCCGAGCCCCGGATGTTTTAGGACCCTAGCAACGCCCCTGATCACACACCTTGTGTACCCAAATCAGCTCATGATATGTGACTTCCGTGGTCATAATTAGGAAATGGTCATAATAATGTGACTCTGTTGTGTATAATACTAGTGTGAGCAAAACCCTATTGATCTGAAAGAAATAAGACATAATTAAAGTATGCTTATCAGCAGGAACAGGTAAGTGTGAAGAAAGCTAGAAACCCCACAGTGCAAGAAAAAGATTGCCCCATTATACTTTCATGTATTGGTCTTGTCATTCCCATGTGGTCTAGACTTATCTTATCTATTCCTATCTATAAAACAATAAGGTGACCATTCTGTCATTACCTACTATTTGTAATGACTACAAAGAGATAAGCATCAGCTGCAGTAAAGTGAGGACAAGATTTTATTTGTTATTTTTAATTGCATAGGACTGCAAAAAAAATACCAAAAAATGTAAAAATATTGTTTTCCATGAATATTGATTTTAACAAAAATACTCCTTTCTGATGGAAGTGTTCCTTTAGAGTCATTGAAATAGGACCCTCAAAATCACAAGGGCGAAAGGGATTAGTAAGTACCTAAACTCTTTCAATGCTGCAGATTTACTTCATCAATAACTCCAGTACAGCATCTTTATAGCACTATAGAGAAGCTCAGATTTGCTGTAATAGGCCTGGTCTTCTACATCTATATACTGACATCTGAGGCTAGTATTATATTCCTACCTCAAATTCTGTACAACTTAATTTAGTTGACCTGCTGCAGCTACTGTTTTTCTAAAGAGTCACCAAAAACTTTTGAGGCCAGTGGGGATATTTTGATGAGTGGACCTACCTTGAATAATTTTCCTTTTTTGTCAAAGAGGTACATATCCCTAGAGCCAGGGGCGTAGCTACAGGGGGTGCAGCAGTAGCAGTCGCTACCGGGCCCTGCAGCCTGAGGGGGCCCAAAAGCCATCCTGCCACATAAGAAAACACCAGTATTGTAAATGGCGCATGGTAGCTGGGGGCCCCATTTCACTTTTTGCACTAGGTCCCAAGAGCTTGAAGTTACGCCTCTGCCTAGAGAACACTGTAGCGTACCATATTTTGCAGTTCTTGCCATATTTTTTCAGAACAATTTGTAGCTGCTGCAATTAAGGTGCCTCCCCAGAGTGCTGCCACAGCTATCCATCAGGTAGCCCAATACCCAAGTTTCAAGGTGCTCCATCCTCCTGAGTCCCAGAAGTTCAACTTGCTAATTGTCAGATGAACAATTCTTCATTTCATAGTGTCCTGGAGCACCTTTCCCCACCAATCCCTAGTCTTCTTAATCATACATACACAGATTTGTTACAAATTATTATTATTTATTTTAAAGCGCCATTGATTCCAGGGTGCTGCACATTCGAGGGGGTTACACAATTACATAAGTCAAACGAGTACAGTGGTAAGGGATAATGACAATTGGCACAACAGAGGGAGAGAGGACCCTACCCGTGAGGGCTTACAATCTACAAGGAGGGGGAAGAGACAGGAGGTGAGGGGCAGAGATGTCTGTGGAGGAAGTAGTGACAAGTTTAGTGAAGGTTAAAAGGCAAGCCGGGAAGAAATGGGTTTTCAGGTTGCCTTTTGAATTAAGTGAAACGATGTGTTCATAGTTCCAGATAACCCTCTTGGGTTATGGGGCTGATACAGCTTCTTTAGGCTTTTTAATTGCTTACAAGGCTTTTTTTACTTACTTTAAATGGTATTTTGGGCCAGCATTGGTTCTATTTCTTAAAGGGTGTTCTACTCAGGAATTAATTGAAAAGAAAACAGGACTAGTTAAATGTTCCATTAAAATGAGACAACCCCCCTTTAAATCCATAAGTTTAAGATCTGAAAGTTTGTATGAATGTTTTTCACATTCTTTGCACCAAAGATTGTCACAAATGGGCCACATGTATGAAAACTGTCTAGTTCTAAAACTCACTTTTTTGCCCATAACAACCAATCAGGTCACCCCTTTCATTTCATATAGTGCTCTGGAAAAATGAGAGGAGTGCTCTGATTGGTTGCTATGGGCAACAAAGTGAGTTTTAGACCTAGACAGTTTTCATACATGTGGCCCATAGAGTGTATGTGCCCAAATTAGTGGCACTGCTTGATCTTAAGTCAGAGGAGTGCTGAATAGAACCTTTTTCATTTTATCTGACCATCAGTATTCCAAGTAATTGTGCTAACCTAGGTGTACAACCCTTTTAAGGATTAAAGAGGACCTTCTTTAGCTCCCACCTTGCTGACATAGCATGGTGTGCAGCAGCATGTGTATCCTGCCTCTTATGTGCTTGATATATAAATTCCATGTGAAATATACAGTTAGTGCTGGCTGCTCAGGGAGGGGCGCCAAGAGTGTTGGGGGAGTACTGGGCAACTACTGGCAAGTGTGAGCATATCTGACCTTTTCTTTCCATGTTTTGTGGATCTGGTGGAGGGGGCACACTGGTGCAGGATAACAATGCCAAGCTCATTTTCCGGAGGGGAAGTGGGGGGTTGAGAACCTAGAAAAAGGAAGAGTATGATATGGAGGGAGAGGTGTGAAACACAAGAGAAGGAGAGAGAAACGGAAGCAGCCTGTACCTTGTAATGCTCTACAGCCGGGACAGAGCAATGTACAGACATGCCGACCTGACTTCTCCTTTCTCTTCCTCTTCTCTGCTTCATAGCGTTGTACAGGATGGGAGGAGGGATGCAGCAGAGCAGGGAAGAAATCGCTTCCCCTCAAAATTTCGACAATTGTCAATGCTAGTAAAAAAGTTTTAACGCCCCAGCCTTTTGAAAAGTGTACAGCGGCCTGGTTGGTTATATAGTGTTCAAATGGCAACCACAGAGGTGAGGGGGGGGGGGGCAGCTCAGGGGCCCAGTTGCAAGTTGCGAACCCTGTAGCTGTGCAACTGCTTGTCCCATCCTGGCTCCAAGACCGCTAATCATTTATGTCCCTAGTTCCAAACGCAAGCCAATGTTTACCTCCGGTCCTGCTTCCAGTATTGTGCCATATACAACCCTTGCGGTTTGTCGTCTGATGATGTCATGTAGCATCATTATAAGTAAAGCTGTTATGGTCGGCATTCTGGTATAATATTGAGGTGCCCAGTAGCAGGAACTAAGGGACTCGTGTATGAAAACAGTCTAGGTTTAAGAATTTCTTTGTTGCCCATAACAACCAATCAGAGCTCCCCTTTCATTTCATAAAGTGCTCTGAAAAAATTAAAGGGGAGCACTGATTGGTTTGGACAAAAAAGAAAGTCTTACACCTAGTTTTTATACATGTCTCTTTGAGTCCATGAAACAAAGATTAGAAAACCGTTCACTTTCTTCAGTGCAAAAGGTGATATTTATTGATGAAACAATGCTTAGATGATACTTAAAGGGGTTTTCTCACAGTGCATTTCCACAGTCACAGCCAGCTTTTCTTTCACTCTTCTATCCCCATGCTGTGGGTGGTTCTATAGCAGTGATGAGTATATTTAGCCTTTCTCCTAAACTAGCAAAGACTTAACAGTAAAACAACTGCTTATCTTGTTACAGATACTTAGTTTTTCACCAGAGCTCAGTTTGTCTATGAGGTAACATCACTGCCTGCTCTCTGCTCGAATCATTTAACAGAGTATGGTCTAATATGCAGGTAACCATAGAAATCTCAAGAGCACATAAAAAACACTGTTATCTCTTGAGTAAAGTAAAAACTATTGACCAAGTCTTCATTTAACTGTCCCTTCATGTGGAAAGCTAATAATTGTAGTGAGGAAACCCCTTTAAAGGGGTTGTTGAAAAATTAAAAACAGCAGTCAATGGCATAAATAATGAAAAAGCTGCACTCGACTCTTTCATCCACTCTGGATATAGCGTCCAAGCTCCGGTAGTCGCTCTAGTCTTGTTTATAAGTGTTTGGCAAATGGCTGCTGCAAAAAAGCAGTGACCATATCAGTCACGTGCCATTCCATTGGCATCACAGCTCAGTGATGAGAACTGTGATGCCGATAGAATGCCACTGACACTGGTGGCAGCAATCACATGCAAAGACTGGAGAAAACCCTAGAGCTTTTACATAGGGCTGGGAAAAGTTATTTTGGCCCTCTACACATATAGGGCAAATAGCGTCCCTCTTCCCACACCCCTCGTTAAAATCGCTCATTATGTTCTCGTTAGGCTCCAAGCTGCTGTGACTTCTGGTCAGCACCCCACGATTGCATCCTGTATAACTGCTAAGATGCCACAGTCTCATTAACTGCTACATATAAGTAGTTGAAAGCTGATTATACTAATTCACCGGGAATTGGCCGGTACATATATAAGCGCTGCAGATCCAAAGAATTAATAAAAGGTTTATTTTGAAGCTAAAAGTGATCTTCAAAATAAACCTTTTGCTAATTCCATGGATCTGCAGCGCTTATATCTGTACCGGCCACTTCCCTGTGAGCTAGTATAACCGGCTTTCTTCTTATCCTTGTTTCACCTTAAAGCGAGGCGACTCAGAACAGGATCGGCCATAGGAAACAGCAGCAGCGATCCACACTTCATACCAAGCAATTTGGGATCACGGGAGAGTTGTGCCTTCTTTCTCAAAGCACAACATAACCAGGTGAGCAGTTATATACTCTCCACATTTTATTGCAATTATTTAAAGTATCACAAGAGAGTGCCCTCTGCGTGGCGTTTGTTCTTTCTCTATTTTGCATATGAAGGGAAACATCTCTCCTTAAGGAGAGACACCGACAACGGTGTAGAGATTTGTTTTGCCTTTTCGCACTCTACGAAACATCTGCATATCACAAGGCATTATTATCTATTTTGCATATAAATAGTTACATGGCTGGGATTGGACTTATCTCTGGTCCTAGCCACTAAAGGCAGGTGCCAACTGTAACTAACAGCCAGCACCCATCGTGTATGGAGTAGGTTCAGGAGCGACATTGTTGCACACTCTTACTGATAGGCGGGGTCGGCGACCACCTACCTGTCATCCTGGCCCTACTTCTACACTGGATTTAAAGGTGAATACTGCTTATTTTTTGTTTTTTGTTCCCAAAGGCTGCTCTTTTTATTTTTTTTTACAAATTGTCAAGATGTGATTCATCTTACCTCAGTCCTGTTTTCTTGGTTTCACTTTTAATTCAATGGCATGTTTACTGGCTTCCACTAGGCTGCAGTAGAAGCCAGTCTGTAGCTATAGCAACCATGCGGCAGCCTGTTAATGGGGCACTTTTTATGGGCATATATTGGAAAGTGTTTGTTTTTTGCAAGATCTTTAACAAAAAAGCAAACCTTTAGTGGACCACCCCTTTAAAAGTTTAAAAAAAAAAAATCCTACCACCTCCCAACCCCGAACGCTTTTTCTGTAGTGCCTGGGAACCTGCTCATATTCACTTCCTGTGTTGCTTGGTGTCCAAGAGAAGAGGTTCGCACTCCATAGTGAGTGAATGGAGCACAATCCCCTACTGATGGTTGGCATGTGGCACAGGAAGTGCAGCGGGGGCTGGGAGGTAAGTATGAATTTGTCTTCTCCTCCCACACCATTTTAATGTTAATGCTTGTACTCATTTGCTATAAACACTAACTCATTCCTTGATGATTAATCCAAATAAGAATGTACAAAAAATGTCAAAGAATCATACAAAACCATTTTTAAGAAAAAACAAAAAATCTAATTTTCCCCTCAGGCAACCTGTCGATTTCGATCATGCGGTTTACACTCGGAGGTTGGCTTTGCAAAATAAATTTCAACTTTGGCTAGAACAGTGTGCATAGGCTGAAACCTATTCCATAGCTACCATAGCCTATAAAAGATTAAAGATATATAAAATCAAGGACACTCAAGGAGCCATAACAACCAAATGTATAATGGAGGTCGAATCTGTAATGCACTTTAGCCCGTTTGACAATGGTGAGGTGAGGATCTTATGTCCTGAGGTTTATTAATATTGTTCATGTGCTGTCATTCGCTTTCATCTTGAATGCATGGCTGCACTTGGGGAATCACTGCTTTTTATACACAAGGTTCAGTCTATTCTCTTTGCTCAGACTTGTCCTTTCATCTGTTCTGACTCTATTAGCCATCAGTCTCTTTAGCTTTGTGCTAAATAAGTTATGGACCGTTTTAACGATATGTGATTTTCAAAAGAAACACTTAGATATATACATAAATCCCGTCTTTTATGCTGCTCCCTCTCTTTCTCTAGCATTAAAGGCCCATCTTTGATAAGCTGATATTAGAACTGGCACTGGACCCTTTTATACAACGTGTTATACACTCTCATTGATTGTCTCTTCCGTCCTCTTGTAAATCAAGTGACACGGTTTGGATGTTCATCTGGTTCTTTGGCGCTGATAATTACTTGGCAATGGTTGTTCTGCTGAAATGATATACTGGGGGAAAGGGTTTCGTGACTTGAACTTTATGGTTGAAAAAAAAATTTTTTATTTTTGAAAATCATTACAATCTTAAATGGATTTTCACTAATTTATAAAATATGTTTGACAAATGTTAGGATTTTTTTCTATAACCATCAGATTTATTTTATAATGATGAGATATATTACATTAAAATTTGCACATTAAGTCATGAGACTCCTCTTCATACGATACCCTTGGTTAAGTCATGTTAACCTGAAATTAAGTTTCTAAATAGCAACTCCCAAATCCCCTTTTTCAAAGGAAAGAACAATTTATAAAAATCACCATACACACCCCAAAAGATGACATTACCTGACCAACTAAAAAGGATTACAGTCATACATGCCTTGCTTAAAGTAGACCTGTAAGATCTCCTGACACACCTGTTATAGTAAAAACGTATGTTCCCTGTGAATTATCAATTCTGGAGCATCTTCTCTTATAGCTTCGTGTTGTGCTTTTCTTATGTTACTCTTTTTAGAAATGTATTACTGAATCAGTCAACTGGGTGTTACCAAGTGGGTGTTAGCACTGATTGGATGACATCAGACTGTGCAGAGACCCACCCCAAATTGGCCACACCCAGCTGATAGAGTCAATAAATGATTTTTAGAAAGAATAACGAGGAAAGCGTTTTTGGGGACAGGGGGTTTTAAGGGTATGTTTTTAACGCTAAAAGTTTAAAAAAGCATTGAAAATATTATGGTATTTTAACATTGCCGTACCGCAGTTTTTAGAGTGGGTTTGCACAACAAAACGCGGTCAATTTTCGGATTTGCCACCGGCCCAGCACATTGCCTGTACGAGAATCCGCCAGGAATCTGCTGGAAGATAGAACAGGTTCTATCTTCTGGCAGAGGGTCGGCAGTTTAGAAATCCCACAGTCGAAAATTTGTGCTGTGTAGACTACAGATTTTCTATTGCAGTCTAAATACTGAATCCTCCGAAAATCTGAACAGAAACCAGTGCTGTGTAGACATAGCCTAAGAGAAGATGCTCCAGAATTGTGATTTCACTAGTAACACAAGGATTTACTAAAACACACATGCCAGGATATGTCACAGATCTTCTATAACCATTACCCACCTTTTGACCAGGCACATTTTCCCTTTTTTAGAATGCGGGTTTTCTCCACTAGTTATTCTAAATTTTTTTTGCCGATACGTTAGGCTTTATTTTTTTGTAATTTTTGCATTCGATTTTTTTTAGTAATGTGAGACAAAATAGTAACTTTTCTATCACAAACCGCTATATAAAGATGATATAAAGTTTTGAGGTCATCGTGGCGGGACTGAAAGAAATTTTCTTTTTTTTTCTAATTTTTTTTTCTTATTTTATTTTACATATTGTGCCCCCAATAAGGTCAGAAACAGACCTTTGGTGGCATTTATGTATAACTTTTTTTGTTGTTGTCAGTTTGCCCTGTGAGGGGGCGATATTTTAAAATTTTAAGAGGAAAAAACACTCTGAATCTTGATCTAGGTTGATAAGCCCAAATAGAAAACGTAGTTACTGAGCCCATTCCTGCCTCACGCACAGAACACGCCACAGAACATCGTGTTTTTTGGGAGCTCGTGCTAATACGCGCATACCCCGTCAGCACGGGGGGAGGGAGGGAGATGGCAGCCCGCCGGACCCATTGACATTCATTACTCGCGGCACGTATTCGCCGCAAATAATTGACATGTCACTTTTCTTCCCGCACGTACAATACGGCGGGGGAAGAGGAGGCGTAATCATGTTCTCTATGAGAACTGGGGATCCAGGGGGAAAAGGGCATTTTGGTGCCCATGAAAGTAGGCCAATGGCGCCCCCCCCTTCCCCTCCAAAAAAAAATTTATCCGCACCCCAACCTACCGCACATGCCTCGCCCTCCCCAGCTAGGGGAAAAATAGAAAAAAAAAACACGATTCCAACCCCAGTGAGCATAGCCCCCCCCCTCTCACTAAAACCCCTCCTCTCACTATAGCCCCCCCTCTCATAAAACTCCCCCTCTTACTATCCCCCCCTTCACTAAAACTCCCTCCTCTCACATAACTCCCTCCTCTCATATCCCCCCCTCCCTTCACTAAACCCCCTCCTCTTACTATACCCCCTCCCTCACTGTAACCCTTTCCCCTCTCACTGTAACCCCTTCTCACGTAACCCCCTCCTCCACATAGCCCCCCCTCTCACAAATTTCTCCCTCCCTCACTTAGCCCCCCCCCCTCCCCAAATAACTCCCTCCCTCACTATACCCCCCTTACTATAATCCCCCTCTCACTAAGCCCCCTCCTCTCACTTTACCCCCCTCCCTTACTAAACCCCTCCTCTCATTTTGCCCCCCCCTCTCACATAGCCCCATCCTCTCAAAAAACCCACCTCCCTACAAAACCCCCCCTCCCCTTAACTCCTTCCCTCATTTAAAAATCCCCTCCTCTCCTTTCTCCCTCCTCTACATAACCCCCTCCTCTCCATTACTCCCCCCCCTTTCACTTAGCCCCCCCTCCACTAAAATTCCCTCCTCTCACAAAAGCCCTCCCTCTCACAAACTCCCCCCTTTCACATAGCCCCCCTCTCACATACCCCGCCTCTCACTAAAAAATCCCTCCCTTACATACCCCCCCTCCTTCAAAACCCCTTTCCTTCACTTAACTCCCTCCTTCAATAACCCCCCCCTCATATACCCCCCCCCCTTCCCTATAGCCCCTTCTCTCATTTAAAACTCCCTTTCTCTCCTAAGCCCCCCCCTCCACTTAGCCCCTCCCCACTAAAAAACCCCCTTCTCTCACTATAGCCCCCCCTTCCACATGGCCCCCCCTTCACCAGGGGCGTCGCAGGCTGTTTTTTTTCGGGGCTCGGGCCCCGATAAAACCCCCTTGCCCCCAAATCTCCGGGCTCCGGGCCTTGCGCGGGGCCGGAGCACCGACTGGCCCTTCAGTGCTTTTGCTCCGCTGGACGCCACACAGTGGGGGCTTTGCGGGGCAAGAGCAAGCGCTCCCTGCCCCGCAAAAGTGTCGGGGCCCCCAGGGCCTACACCGCAGGCTGCCCGGGCCCCCACGCGCTGGGGACCCCCCGCGGGGCCCCGTGCGCCTCAGCCGGGGAGCACGCGATGACATCCCCGTCATCGCGACCTTTCCTGTCCCTCCGGCGCACAGCGTTCATTGGGCCCGGGGCCCAGAGCCCGAGGAGCGCGGGCTAAGAGGACGGGGCCGCTCGCCCGGGGGGGTTAAAGGTGGTAATAATTTGTTATTTTTTTTAGCGTTTAACCCGCCTCAGTGCCCCCCATATACTGCTGTGCCCCTATAAACCTCCTTTTGGGCCCCCATAACCCCCGCCTGTGCCCCTAAAAACCAGCCTGTTGCCCCCAAATCCCCCTTGACCCCCAAAATGCTGCCTGTGGCCCCCCTATCCCTCTCTTGGCCCCTATTTCGCCCGGCCCCTATAATGCCTGCCCGTGGCCCCCATAGCGCCTGGCCCTTTTATAAACCCGCCTGTGGCCCCCAAAACCTCCTGTGACCCCCATATCGCCTTGCCCCCCCTTTACCTTTTCTCCCATATCCCTCCTGTGGCCCCCATACCCCCTTTTTGGGCCCCCAATATGCCTGGCCCCCCAAAACCTGCCTTTGCCCCCATACCGCCTGTGCCCCCTATACCCCTGTGCCCCCCATATACCTGCCTGTGGCCCCCCATTACTGCCCATTGCCCCCCTATACTGCCTCAGTGCCCTTATATACCTGTTATTGGGCCCCCCTATACTGCCTCAGTGCCCCCCTTACTGCCCAAGTCCATTACCCGCCTGTGGCCCCAAACTGCCTGTGCCCCTATAAATTCCTTTGGCCCCATAACCTCCCCGGGGCCCTATAACTGCCTCATGCCCCCCTATACTGCCTGGGCCCCATATCCCTCAATGACCCTATTACCTACCTGTGGCCCCCTATACGCCTGTGCCCCCCTATACCTGCCTGTGCCCCACTAAACC
Organism: Phyllomedusa bahiana; assembly: GCA_025379985.1. NCBI lineage: Eukaryota > Metazoa > Chordata > Amphibia > Anura > Hylidae > Phyllomedusa > Phyllomedusa bahiana. Next base: position 12,697 of record JAODAL010024333.1, on the reverse strand, counting down.
TCCCGGGCCCCTATTACTGCTCAGTGCCCCATAACCCCCGCCTCAAATGCTCTTAATACCCGCCTCAGGCTCCTAATACTGCCTCGTGCCCCTTAAACTGCCCATTCCCCCCTAACTGCCTTTTTGGGCCCCATTCCTCCTGTGGCCCCCATAACCTGCCTGTGGCCCCATATACCCCTGTGGCCCCATATACTGCTTCAGTGCCCCCTTTTACATAACTGAGGGGGCTGCTAAACTAAAATTAGGGGTTGCGGAAAAGTGAGGGTTCTAAGTAATTTTTCCAAACCTCAGGGACAGGGATTGGCCGGGACAATCAGCATGAAGGGGTGAACCTGGGAAAAAGAAGAAAAGGGAAAGTGAACCCTTTAAAAAAGACGTCTCCGGTGAGTTACTAAATGTAACAAGGGGAATCACTTTTAAAATTTTTGCAGAGTCACATACAACTGTATTACCCCTATATGGCCCCTTTATGGCGGGGGGGTAAAAGTAAACAAGCCGTGACAGCTGGAGCACAGTGGGGTCACGTTTGGTCAGGGTTTGGGAGGATTATTTTAGCCTTTTAAATATAAAGTTTTGGGTCTTGGTTTTGTAGGAGTGTTTTTTTGTCACAATCACTTTTTTGGGAATTTGTCCATGTTCGGGGGATTATTTTGGGGCTTTTAGGGGATTTTCATATGAAGGGGAGAAGTTCTGAAAAGTAAATTTGTCATTGGTGATTTTTTTTTGACATGACTGCTGAGGGGATGGGCGGGGTCTGTTGGGGTGTGCAAAAATTAGTGACAGGAACAAAGGTTTTTTTCTGTAAAAAAACACCGTAGTTCACAATGAGGGGGGAAAAAAAACAAAGGGCCCAGCCCCGATGTTTTTTTGTACCCTAGCAATGCCCCTCCTCTCACTATAAAAACCCCCCCTCCTTTACTATGGCCCCCCCCCTTCTCACTATAAAAACCCCCACTCTCTCACAGGCCCCCCCTTCTTCACATGGCCCCCCCCTCACTATGGCCTCCTTTTCCTATACCCCCACTTTTCAAATATGGCCCCTCCTCCAACCCCCTCCTCTCACTAAGCCTCCTCCTCTTACTATAGCCCCTCCCTCCTATGGCCCAGGCCCCCCTCCTCCACTATAAACCCCTCCTCTCACTATGACCCCTCTCTCACTATCCCCCCTTTTCCCCTCACTAAGGCCCCCCCCCTCACTTAAATCCTTCCCCGTAAGCCCCCCCCTCCTATAAAAATCTCTCTTCTCACTTAGCCCCCTTTCCCAATATAACCCTTCCCCTCCTTTTGACCCCCTCCTCTCACTATGGCCCCTTCCTCTCAGTATAGCCCCACCCTTACTATAGCCCCCTTCTCTCACTTAACTCCTTCCTCTCACTATAACCCCTCCCTCCCATGCCCCCCTCTCCACTATGGCTCCCTCCTCATTCACTAACCCTCCTCTCTCACTATGGCTCACTCCCTCTATGGCCCCCCGCCTTCTCCTATGGGTCCTTTCCCCTTTACATGGCCCCCTTTTCCTCCTATGCTCCCCCCCCCTTTCTCACTATAGCCCCTTCCTCTCACTATAACCCCCACTCTCTCACTGTGCCCCACCCCTTCTCACTATAACCCCCACTCTGTCACTATGGCCCCCTCCTCTCACTACAACCCCCACTCTTTCACTATGACCCCCCCTTCTCACTATAACCTCCCCTTTCTCACTATAGCGCCCCCTTTCTCACTATAGCCCCCCCCTTTCTCACTATGGCCCCTCCACAAAACACTCACATGTCCTGGAGCACTCTGTGCTGTGTAGTGAGCCAAAACTCCGCCCACTCCTCACTCCATCCAGCTGTCAGAACAAGAGAGGATGACATAGAGAAGCATAGAGATGATGGGAGGAAGGTAGACTTACCTTTCCTATTATCCTTCATAACATTGTGCTGTTGATCTTCACCCGACACCCCCCACAACCCCCCCGGCGCCGAGGAGGTGGGGGGATGTGAGGGGGGTGGGCAGACATAATCCTCAATCCCTCCTACTGCAGGATGTAGGTGCTGGCAGCCTGGCTGTGACTAACAGCCAGCACCTGATATGTATGGAGCTGGCTCAGCTCCTGAGCTGGCTTTATGACAGTTCTGCGCCCCCTAGGGGCAGGCAGAGGTATTGCGCCCTAGGCTATTGCCTACCTCTGCCTAGCCAATGTCCCGGCCCTGCGATTGATTACCGTAATTTCGGCATCACGCCCGTATTAGATCACAAGTATGCCCGAAAAGAGCGCCGAAATTACGCCGTGTGAACATACCCTAAGGCTGACAGTTGGGGCTCTCCAATTGTGCAGCTGCACAATTAATGTGCTGCTGGCTCTCTGCATGGACATTACAGTATGTACATGCAGAGTTAGTTGTCGACCCCCCAGATGTTTATTGTGAATGGGCAGTTGACATATAGTTAAAAACGGTCTGCAGAAAGCTACTGTATATCAGGGCTTGTAGACTGTAAGTCTGGTCACATAAGTGAATGTTATATCTATTCCTATACGGAAATAAAAAGATCTGTAGAACGTCTCATGTAGCAACAGTGTATATTTTTCAGTAACTTGTTGATTATGTCAGCATCATTGAAATGACTTTCTGTAGCTATCAAATAAAGGGATGAATATAAATAAAGCCAGTGGTTTATAGACAATGCCAAGATAAAATTCAAATTCCTGTGAAAGTTAAAATTAAGGAAGATATACTTGTCGTAGAATATACTGCCTGTCATCTGCTGAGATATCTGCAAGCTGCAGACCACAAAAAGGAAATATAATCTCCTCTGACTGATCATAAAGGGTAATCACTTTGTGTAACCCACACAAAAGATATTAGAGACATTACTTTGGGTAAGCATATGATTGTAGGCACTAGGCAAATAGCAGAAAGTAAGTTAACTTTAACGATACAGCAAAGCAACAACTGTTACCTAATTTATAAGTTAACTGATAGCAAATATGGACTACAGTACATATAATAGTGGAGCCTAGACAGACAGATAGACAGACAGATAGACAGACAGATATATATAGGAAAATTTATAGGCTCACCTCCGATGCTAGCTCGTAACCCGTCCAATGCTTTGCTGAACTTGCTTCAGTAGACACGTTGTCCTGGACGGGGTCTATCCCATTTTAGCCATACATGTACTGCTGCTGAATTATATTATAATAAAACCTATTTGTATTCACGGACCTGGAGTTGGAAGCCATATGTCTCGCTGCGGAGCTGGGCGTTGTTGGCGGATTCGTTTGTGCAAGACAGATATATAGACAGACAGATATGAGATAGATAGATAGATATGAGATAGATAGATATGAGATAGATATGAGATAGATAGATATGAGATAGATATATAGATAGATAGATAGATAGATAGATAGATAGATAGATAGATAGATATGAGATAGATATGAGATAGATAGATATGAGATAGATAGATATGAGATAGATAGATAGATAGATAGATATGAGATAGATAGATATATAGATAGATAGATAGATATGAGATAGATAGATAGATAGATATGAGATAGATAGATAGATAGATAGATATGAGATAGATAGATAGATAGATAGATAGATAGATAGATAGATAGATAGATAGATAGATAGATACAGGAAAAAATAAGGACCACGGCGCTCGTATGCAATGGGTGCCAAACGGTGGATAATATTACATGTTAAAATTTATTAAAAGGAGACATAAAAATCCATGTCATAAGACATTTGGATATTAAATAAATCCTTAAACCCACCGCGTTTCGCGTGGTAAATCCCCGCTTCCTCAGGGGTACATCAGATGTACCTCTGAGGAAGCGTGGATTTACCACGCGACACGCGTTGGGTTTAAGGATTTATTTAATATCCAAATGTCTTATGACATGGATTTTTATGTCTCCTTTTAATAAATTTTACCATGTAATATTATCCACTTTTTGGCACCCATTGCATACGAGCGCCGTGGTCCTATTTTTTCCTGTACCTAAATACTAACCACGAAAGGGATCTCCACGTGGGATTTCAGGACGCCAGGCTGCCGTATTGTGTCAGCTCCAGTTAGGAGCCCCCATATCTTTACGAGAGTTGTGCCTCGGACCCTATAGCACAACTAATAGAGGTGAGCATATTTGAACATATATATATTCTCATTGCTAAAACGTACTTCACTATTGTGCGCCTCTCCGTCTCTCTTTTTCTTTTATATAGATAGATAGATAGATAGATAGATAGATAGATAGATAGATATGAGATAGATAGATATGAGATAGATAGATAGATAGATATGAGATAGATAGATAGATAGATATGAGATAGATAGATAGATAGATAGATATGAGATAGATAAATAGATATGAGATATATAGATAGATAGATAGATATGAGATAGATAGATATGAGATAGATAAATAGATAGATAGATAGATAGATATGAGAGAGATAGATATGAGACAGATAGATAGATAGATAGATAGATATGAGATAGATAGATAGATAGATAGCACTCCAAGAAAATTGTGTTGAAATGTGGTTTCCTTTATTCCAGCACATTGAGGTGCGACATTTTGACTGTATTCTGAGCCTTTTTCAAAAGCTTGACAAAGATTGATAAATGGATAAATAAATAGTTAGGAATACCAGTGGCATAACTACAGGGGTATAGGCAGTCGCACCTGCGACTGGGCCATTGAGCCGGAGGAGCCTACAGGCCCCCAGCACCACAAAGCTACATCGCTGGATCACACAGTTCCAGCGACACATCGATAGTATGGTGCAGACAGTGGCTGTGGCAGAATGGCCAGGATCCACTAATCCCTGCTGTTTAGCTCCTTATAGAAAATGGCACAATATAATGACGCGCTGCTGCCTGAACAAGGCAGGCAGATGCCAGAAGTGGTGTCCCGGAGCAGGCGGCATTTTGACATCATACTGCCCGCTTCAGACTCAAGAGAGTTCTGCAGGGGAACAGGGAAAGGTGAGTATTACAGGTTTATATTCTTTTATGAGTTTGTTTTTATAAATAAAACCTTTTTAAAGCACTTTTACACCACCTCACAGAGGAAGTTTCATAGCAAGCGCCGTGACCCGTTTTTTCTGGATTTGCAGATAGGCTATGTTCACACAACGTTTTTCTGGGGCATACTTTGGAGTATAATTGCGCCAATTGTAACCAATTAGAGTGTAAATTTAAGTGTATGGACCAATTGGATGGAGAATGTTCACCAATTGGTTAAAGTTTGTTAACCAATTAAATGTAAGCTTTACTTGGGTAAGTCCCTCCAAAGGGTATAAAATAAACTTCTAACCCCACCCTCATTGGAATTGACGGGGACTGCATGCTGAAACTCTGTCTGTGGCTTCTTTTATTCCCCTTCGTGGTCACTCCACTGGTTACATGAGAATCTGATAACCGGTTGGCACCTAGGCTGCCGTGACATCCTGCTAAAAACACATTCTATTGTTGATTGGTATTCTATTGTTGGAAAAATATAAATGTTATGGCCTTTGGAAAGCAGGGGATGAAAAAACTAAAATGCTGCTGCTGTGTCAGGAAGGGCTAGGTTCTCTTGATTGTAAGGTGGGGTCACAATGGATCTGACTTCAAAAAAACTTACAGGCAATGTTAACTCCTCAAACTCTTTTTCATGTTTCTGAATGATTTCTATAGTGTGGTACACCACAATATCCTGTGAAAAGTGTCTACTGCCATTATGGAATATTACTGCCATGATGTGGTATTCATAGACTGCAACACATGATACAGGACCCAAAGCTTTCTTGCCAAACATTGGCAGGAGCATCCCCCAACTTTCCATCTTTCCATAGTACACCTTAGTGCAGTCGAGATTTAAGTGGGTCCAAGTGGAGTTTGGCATGCTGTTAACCCCTGCAGGCTGCTGTTGGTATGAGAAGATGGCACAATAACAGCACAATTGGACACAGTCTTAGAAGCTAACCTTATGCAGTCTTTACTCTAATCAGACACTGAAACTTGGCAGCTCCAGGTAACGCATATGTTGGTGCACAATCTTTGAGAGGCACCGTGCTCAGTAAGCTGTGTTACCTGCCAGTTCTAATGCAACACAATTGCAATTAAAGGGGTTGTCTCACAACATTGATTCATCCTGTTTTCTTGGTTTTATTTTGAATTCAGGGGCATGTTTACTGGCTTTTACCAGGCTGCAGTAGAAGCCAGGTCTGTAGCTATTGCAACTATTGCTGGCAGCCTATCAGGAGAGATCAAGGTCTGTAGCTATAGCAACTTGAGGAGCTGATGCAGCCCATGCAAGAGGGGATATCTCAGAATAGGTAGGACACTGTTAATGGACACATATTGCAAAGTGACTTATTTTTGCAAGATCTTCAACATAAAAAGCAATCCTTGTAGTGAGATAACCCCTTTAAGTCTCTCCAACAATATGTCTCTGTTGCCTGTGCCAATGGTCTGGTACTCACAGTTTATTGATCTAGCAGATCTCTAGTTAGTAGCCCAACCTCAGGGTGCAATAGTCTGCAGCTCAGCACTTTACCATCGCTTAACTTTGACAACAGTGAGGGCTTAAATCAGGGGCATAGCTAGAAAAGCCTGGTCCCCATATAAAACTTATGGATGTCCCCACTTCCCCACCAAACCCTCCCCTACCCACAAACATTTACCAGTGCCTCTTAATAACAGTCATGCAGTTAATAGATAATACAAGGAGCAAGTACCTCACCATACATACTGTATCACCATCATACAGCTACCAAACAAATCCCACTATACCAAAAGAAACTATACTAATAACACTACTACATATGGACCGGATTATACCGCCAGAACATGGCCACAAATTACCAACACACAGTAACTGAATCATTCGTCTATACTATTACTCAATAAAACTCCGACTACAACGACCAATATAATCAACATAAAGTGACCTTATAGTGCTACATACCAGTGTACACAAGATCTGCAGACTGTATATTACCAGTTTACCACCATCACGGACTATATAGTGGTAGATACATTTCTATAAAGTAGCAGGAACCACCTGCTAAGTGTGGCCATGGGAACTTGTCTACAGATTGGTCTCCTTACAGCTTACCCAGCTCCATGCACAGCAGCTGAGATGCCCTGTGTCTTCTGACACCTTCCTATCATAGCCAGCAGAAACCTTACTTGCAATTTTGACTACTTTGTGTGAGCTGAACAACCTGGCTTGCCTTCACTGCTCATTTGCATCAATGAGTCTTGGGTACCCATGACCCTTTCATCATATCACTGGTTGTCCTTCTTTGGACCACTTTTTATCAATACATACCACTATAGATTGGGAAAACACCACAAAATCTGCTGTTGTGTCAGTTATTCAGATCCTTTCTATATTCATTTAACTTAATTTGCTATACTCAATTTCAGTTCTGCAATATCCCTACATGAAAAGACATTGAGGCTGATTAAAAAGTATGAGCAGGAAAGAAATTCACACTTTGTGCCGTTATCATTACAAGGCTTGGAAATGGCCTGGTTCTCGTGACAGTTTTTCACATTTCTTGCACACCTTTATAATGACATAAGCTAATGTACTAATATAAAAAATATTGGGGATATATCATTACGAAAATCATAAAAGATCTGTGAAATCTAAGCATTAAAAATATAGAACTAGACTATTAACGTAATCGTATCTGCTGTCTGGTTAATGAAAGCCGCCATGCCAAAGGCATCTACACATAGCTATTAAAATGTGTACAAAATTATGATTGGAGCTCTGCAGCAAGGTTGAAGCTAGATTAAAATTGGACATTTAATGACTGACAATATCCTGAAAAATATTTAATTTGCATAAAATGGTCACCTTCAAATTGTCAACATCCCTTCTCTATGAGCACTGAATGGAAATTGCAACATTGTCTTCCCTACTGCCTAATGAAAGAAACAATTTAAAGTTATGTGACTTTGCCTGTTATTAATTTCTTTCAAGTCATTTCATTGCTTTATGTCACCTGCAAGTCTATAGGCGTTATCTGTTCTTCCCTGCAGGTAAAAGTTATGCAATTCTTTCTAAATGGCTTCTTCAACTATTAACGATACAATAGAAAGTAATGATTAGTACCATTCCTTGAGCTTGCAGCCATTCACATTTAAGAACAATTTGATTCTTCTCAGTTGTGTATAATTCAACATTATAAAATTCTGAAATGCTATTGAATCTTTTATGGAAAGAGTAGAAGATTGTAAATGTCAACGCTATTTGGTCATACAAGGGCGTAATTTGAGGTTTCTGGGCACCAGATTAAAATCTATAACAGGGGCTCCACATATCATGTGCCTTTTGTAATACTGATCTCTGGAACAGAAAGTCCTTTAGACCAGGACTGTTTTAACAGCATTATGGGCCCATGGGCACAACATAACATGACAGCAGGCCATGCCTCTAACCAGGCACAGGCACATGCTATTACACCAAACCATGCCCTAGCAGACTCAGTCATATCCAGCTTCCTCTAGTGGATCAGCACCAAAACAACAGTGGAGTTGCTAGAGTCTATATAGATGTATTTATATCAAATATTATATTTCATCTAAACAAATACAAATAGCTATAAAATATCAGTGATGCTTATGCCATCATGTGACCTGTGTGGGTATACTCCCATGTCATCTTGTAGGCTGCAGGCCTAAAGCAGCCTAGGGCTTAAAAAGACTATCTGTGCATATTGAAAACGTCCAAACAGTTAAATAAACACTGTCCACCCAGGGATCCAAGACATGTGTTGGGATTCCCAGCATATACATTCAACCATTCAAGATCCCTATGCTCATGGGGCCCTTGGGCAACTGCCTAGCATGCCCATAAGATAAGAAAGCCCTGTTTTAGACCCCTTCATGGACCAAGATTTAGTTGCAACTTTTATCTCTGCCCTCCACATTCCTACACCTTGTACCAAAGAGAATAATCCAAGCATAAATCAAGCTCGTAAATCATGCATGCTGTTTGAAAGGAGATTCTAAAGTAAGAACCTGACGATTATACAGAGATGAGTACCGTCATGCAGACACTACTGATCTCTTCCTACAAGAGCAGTTGGTTTCTTACAGGAAATTCTCACTGAATGAGTGGGACATTGTGCTTCCTCCATCTTTCACAAGAGGTTCTTTAGAAGCTGAATTTTTTAAAGGGGTTGTCTCATCTCAAAGTTTCATAGGATGCATGAATGAACTAATGCTGCTTTGCTCTGTCACTTCCTGGTCAATCTGTCTATAATTGGCATATGAGCTCTGTATATTCAGACTTCTCTGTTTATTAGTCTAGAGTAAATAAATTACCTTCTCTGAGGTCCAGAGAAGCTTCTGAGCTGATGTAAACAGTAGCGTAATTACTGTATTTTGTCTGAAAGATCAGATAACACACAAGCTCTCACACTGCGGAGCTGCGACCTGGGTGATTACGTCACTCCCTGCTATCAAATAGAACAAACAGTAGGGAAGAAGGAGTACACAGGTTGGTCACTTGGGAAACCAGAAAGCCCTCAGAAGGTGATAAAATCATTTGTAGCTCCTTAACAAAAAGAAATGAACAAAGCAATGTATTTGGAAAACGTCTTCATTTAGCGTTCCCTACATTTTGAAAGCTATTCTTTGTAGTGAGACGCCTTTAAGTCCATGCCCAAACTGCTGTATCATCATAACATATTACACACCTCCGATGCTGCAGAACTTTTGTCTCAATAAGATTGAGATATATGAAGCATGTCTTACTGCTCAGAAAATAGTTCTGTTGCAGAATTAGAAAGTTGTACACCCTCTGTTTTTAACAATTATGTGCAGATTTGGAAAAAATGCTGAAAAGAAAGAATGCTTCCAACAAAAAAGTGTTAACAATTAATTTCTAATATTTTCTGTAGCAGGACAACAACCTGAATATGTGGTCAAGTTAATTAAGTAAAAATCATCTTCATATAGATCCTGGAATTAATTATATGGCCCCACAGACTCTGATCTCACCATTATCCAGTCTGTCTGGGATTACATGAGACACAAGCAAGTTTACATCCACAAAAGATTTGTGCTTCTCTAAGATGTTTGAAACAAACTCCCTGTAGAATTCCGTCAAAAACTATGTGCAAGTGTACCTAGAGGAATAAGGGCAAAGGATGGTTACACCAAATATTGCTTTAATTTATTCTTCTCTTTATTTCATTCACTTTGCAATTTGTTAATTCATAAAAAATAAACTATTAACTCTTCTATTTTGAAGGTATTAGTACGGTTCCGCATTTGCTCCACTCTCGCCTTTACACAGTACTGTATATATGTTGCATAAAAGTATTAGTGCTAGGATATTGGCCTTATTACATTGTATATTTATGTATTAAAATGTTATGAAGTGCTATGTAATAAATACAGGATAGTAAGGGTGTCTTATTACATATGTACAGACAGCTATAGAGAAGATTATAATCAGAAAATAACAACTGAGACTGATAATCCTGCAGGAGAGGTCACAGATAAATCTTAACCATGGGTAGAAGAACAGCCTTTTGACACCTTTGATTTATGGTCTTCTAAATAACTGTAGTCAATAAAATTCAAAAGATAATTATGTATATTCAAATAATTTGAAGGTCAAAATGCTCGGACTCTGCATCACTTATTGGATGCAGCATCCCTCAACCTACATTCTACATCTCCCTAAAGAGGAACATTAACTCTTTTGAGCTATGCCTAGAGCCTCTCACTTAACCAGTATTTTGCTTTGTACTGAGTACTACTACTACAAACAGTTGTTTGTAGGTGAGTATCTGGTTTGGATTTGCTCACAGTCATACTGCAAGGCTTGGTGATTTGAATGTGACTTAAGGAGGACTACATCCAAGGTTGGACAGAGTCCTAACTCTTTTCCCTTGAATATATTTAAATTTTGGTGGAACGACCATAACATATAAATCTCCCCACATCTACATGGTGCCTCTCCATAAAGCGGTTTTCTTACCATGCTGTTTCACAGACTCAAAGGCAACTTTACACTCACTATGCCTGGTAAGGCTGTGGATGGTTCTATAGCAGTTATTAGCATATTTAGCTTCTCTATAACTGGCTGAGCAGTACAGTGACATATCGTAAGTGAAAGAGATTTAATCTTCAGTAAACAAAGCTACAAGTGCCATAAATCATGAAAACAATTGCTTATTTGTAAACAAAAGGTAATATTGTTAGAGTAAGCTCCAATAATGGTAACTCCATTTCCTGCTCTCTCTCTAATCAAAAAGGAAGATAGACATAACCAAAGACACTTTTGCACAAATACAATTTCTCTTTTCTTATGATTAGTGAAATGTCAAAAATGTAATGTATTTAGAAAAAGTCTTCATTACCTCTCCCTACATGATGAAAGCTAATATTTGTCGTAAAAAACCTCCTTTAATGAGGAATGTTGCCCCTTTTAAATGATTATAGGACAGCTACAAACTTTATTATAAAAAAAAATCTAGGTAACATGGTCCTAACTTAAGTTGGGCCATTTACCTGTGATAAATGGGTGCCTGAGCCTTAGGACACCCAAAAGTCAATTGAATGAAGGCGATGCAGTGCTTGCTGAAACATCTCGTATAGTCATTGCTGAGAGCTATTCATTATTCAGGAAATATCACATGATTACTGCAGCCAATCAGCAGCTGCAGCAGTGGTTTTCTGACAGTCAGAACTAGTAAGACAACACAAGACCTGGCAAGAAGATGGACAGTGGCATCACTGGGATGGGGGTGACTACAAAAGTGAGTATGTTTTTTTTTATAAATGTTATTACCCTGTTTCGCCGAAAATAAGACAGTGTCTTATATTAACTTTTGCTCCTAAAACGAGCTAAGACTTATTTTCTGGTGATGTCTTATTTTTCCATGAACAAGAATTCACATTTATTGTTGAACAAAACATCAGCATGTATTAATATACCGTAGTGATTTCATCACAAACATCAGCATAAGCAGCCAAACTCTGAATTGCATCAAAAAAATGCACTATGTCTTATTTTCGGGGGATGTATTATTTTCGGGGAAACAGGGTATTATTGTTCTTATTATTTCACTAGAACAGCAGCAGCAACAATATTTAAATAAAACTTCGTCGACAACTAAGTCACTAAACTGTATTGACTGGGACAAGGTGTTTAAAAATAGCAGAACAAAAAATAAATGGGAGATCTTTAAAAACATCTTAGGCACCCACTGTGAGTGGTACATACCATATGGTAAAAAAAATAATTAGAAACAGGAAAAACCCAATGTGGATCAACAGAGATGTAAAGGAGGCAATAAAAAACAAAAAGAAAGCATTTCAGCTACTAAAACAGGAGGGCAGTGAAGAGGCGCTAAGAAGATATAGGGAAGAAAATAAAGTGTGTAAAATAAAGATAAAGGCAGCAAAGCTGGAGACGGAAAGACGTATTGCCAAAGAAAGTAAAACTAACCCCAAAATATTTTTTAACTATATAAATAGTAAAAAGATTAAAAAATAAAATGTTGGCCCTTTAAAAAGTACAGAGGGAGAGACTATAGAGGGCGATGATAAAAAAGCAAACCTATTAAAAATTTCTTCTCCACTGTATTTACCGAGGATGGATGAGCTTCCTGTTGAACAGAGGGATGAGGTAAACTCTCAACTTAAATGTTTCTTGTCTAACCCAGAAGAAGTGCAG